>CM070874.1:94226941-94406941 GCA_036365515.1 Torymus aiolomorphi
TCGCTACGGCCGGCGCTACCTCTCTCTCTCTCTCTCTCTCTCTCTCTCTCTCTCTCTCTCTCTCTCTCTCTCTCTCTCTCTCTCTCTCTCTCTCTCTCTCTCTCTCTCTCTCTCGCACTAGTTCTCTCTGTCTCACTCACTCCTTAGTAATACGCATCTATCTATCTCTTTCTATTTTTCGCGTGATGCCCAAACGTTGCACGGATATTAATATGTAGTGGATACATATCGCGAGAGATGCTTCGGTGCATTCTAACAGCACGCATACAAAGGAGTCACTCATTATTCACGCCAGATAAATCAAATGAGGATCGTCCGAGTACCAGCTACTTTTATACCCGACGAAAATAAAAAATTTAATTATTCTATAAAGTAAATTGAATAGAATGAAAATTTAACCAAAGGTAAAGAGTTAATATCTCTATCTGTAGATATACATCCCAGTTCAATAACACGTGCATGCGCGCATTGTGTGTCTCAAGGTGGGGGTGTATCATTCTCGGCGGAATTTAATCTCGTCATTGTTTCTGAGGAGGGCCTCCACCTTGCTGGCTATAAAGCTCATTAATTACCCCGAGAACACGCGCGTTGTACCGGAAGTGTGTGTAGTGAGACAAAACGGGTGAAGGGAGTTTTGCAAGTTTCGAAATTTTAAGATTGTTCCTGTTTGAGAGAGTTTTATTAATCTTTGACGGTAATAATTATTACTGCGTTTCAAAGCCATTTTGCAATTTCAATGTTAACAGCTAGCTGAACGTGCTCAGCTGATTAATCTCAATTCTTAGGATGTTTTATTTTGTTCACAATTTCTCAAAAACGGCTGTTAAACTTGTCATATTGACAAGAAAAGTTAAATATTTTATTCGCTAGAATAACTTCTCAAGTATAATCTCACAGGAATAATGTCTGCCTATGAATGAGCCCAGCTGAAGTTTTCTGATATTTCCGAGAATCTACCCACAATCTGACATTTCTGATGCATGTAAATGATACTGCGAGTGTACAGAATTTGTTATTCAAATTATTCCAATTCTGTTTTTCGACGTGTATGGGACGACTTATATGCGAGAGAATTGGACATGAATTAAATGGAAACATACGATATACTTGTTTTAGTTTCACTCAACAAATAATGAATATGCCATAATAACATTCCTGAATAAGCATTTCTTATTTCCAAAGCCATAGAATCGATACTATCACACAGGAGTAGCTCTGATTTGGTAAACAATTCTAAACTACCGCAAAAGAAAGCCCTAATTACCAAGCCACTTTCCCCCTCCTTGCACATAAATCGAAAACGCGAGGCGCGCGCGCCTATCCCATTTTCCCAAGGCCGCGCATTTTTTCATTACCATCTCTGTCTCTCCGGTGGCAAAATGCCCGCGACAGCGACAATGAGCCCCTTGATCCGGATCACAGGAGCTGCGCGTGGCCATTGTTCTTTGCGCGGCGACGCAGACACGGCGAGAGACTCGCTCGCTGATACATTCACAGTATGAAGGAGAAGAAGCTTTTCGAAACATCGGCTATCGGATTCTGCTCTTTCGTAAAGGAGAACATGCCCCAACTTCCGATGGGAAAACTTCACCTTCGTCGCGAGGACGCGCTAAGATTCCGTAATACGTAACTTTTCAATGCAGGTTTCCCTCATTCTTCCTACTTTGCTTGGCCATTTTTCGTCGCTTGTTGCTTCTTGCTGTGCCAACTTTGGATTGGATTCGACAAGCAAACATTCGAAGTTTGAGGATTACAATAAGAAGAATGCAACAAAATTTTATTTTATATGCACTAAAATTTAAGTACTTACTTGCGAAATAAGCACACTATTTTTTTATGATCCGTTCCCCGTAGAAAATTGTCCATTGCGAAATGGTCAGAAAGTCAGTAAATAGGAAGAAAACATGGCTAAGGTAAAATAGTCATTACTGGGACAACGTAAGAAGTGTGCCGTATACCGGGACAGTAATAAATACTATTAATAATCTATCTAAAACCGCTGCCAATTCATTGGCCCGTGGCTTCCTCAAACATAATTTGCTTATTCCTTTAATGAATTTTTAATAACAAAATTTATAATTTTTGCAACAATTTATGACATAATTATAATTAAATTCATTTATGAAGATTAAAAAGTATTAATTTTTAAATTATGTATAAAATATGAATAAAATAATAGGTCTGATTCTTTTTAAATTATGTGTGAAAAATAAATAAAATAATTGATTGTAATATTATCGTCAAAACCTTTTAAAATTCCTAAATAACCTTTACTTCAAATTCTATTTTCTTTGCAAAATTTCACGCATAGGCTGCGTGTCTCTAGTAGTCTGCTGTCCGTATTTGTGTGCTCTTTCTGCAATTTCCGATCTAAGAAAAAGGTTCTAACCTTAAAAATAATAAATGGCTATTACAAAACAAAAGCAGGTATACAACACGCGCGCATCGGCGCAAAGCGCATAGCGCATGTCCTTTCCATTTTCTAGTATACATAAATACGTTCCCGAATAATTACAATTTTAAAAGAGGGCTAAAATAGTTTTAACCTCAAATATCTCTGAAATTCATAAACGAATTCTTTTACCCTAAGAATTCTTCTAATAAATAATATTCAAACTCTACATCTCCACCAAATTTCAAAGAAATTAAAACAATTTTAATGTAGTTATATTGTGCGACAACAAAGAAAGTCATTTACAAAAATACTAAAATTTTAAATATCAAACATCTCAAAAAATAACCATATAATCTGGATGAACAAAATAGTCTATAAATTTCAAACTGATACGTGAAGTCGTCATTGAGAAATTACGATTTTGAAAAAACCCGTAAAAAAATTTTAACCTTAAATATCTCTAAAAATCATGAGACAATTCTTTTATCTAAAGGACTTATACGATAATATATAGACTCTACATTTCCACAAAATTTCAACATGATTAAACCAATTTTTGTTTTCTCTAGTTATCATGCGACAAAGAAAATAACTTTGTAAATACGAAAATTTTCTAAATCAAATATCTCAAAAAGTAATTGTACGATCTTGATGAAAATTCGCACACATATTATCTATATCACATACAAAATTGTCTATAAATTTGGAGCTGATACAAGGAGCCGTTCTCGAGAAATTACGATTTGAAAAAAAGGTTAAAAAAATTTTCCCTTCTTAAAAAAGTGATGAGCGGCCATGTTGAAGCATCTAAAGGCTTGATTTTGATTGGTCCATAAGAAGAAGGCGCGAGAAATTTACTGTTTGGAATTTAATGTTTGAATTTTTACATGCAATTAGTGATTTTATCCGGTCCGGGGGCTTTATTGTTTTTAGTTCTTTTAATATAGGTTTTAATTTCTAAACGTTTGGCTTCATATTTAGGGTCCGTAATTTCCAGATGGTTTAAGTACAAGGAAACCATGCGGTCAGTTTCTGTGGTGAAGAGCTTTGCTTCTTCGGATTCGTTTTTATACGGGGTGAATGTGTTAGCGAAATGCGTTCCAAATGCGTTAGCTTTGTCTTCTGGAGAAAAGTATTTAATTTCATTATTTTCGTTTTTAAGAGCTGAAATATTTGTTTGTTTACGCGTTAGACCTTTTGTCATTCTCCAGAGGCTGTTATTTTTGATATTTAATTTTTAAGCACGACCACTACTCGGGAGAGCCTTATAATTTCACCAGAGTGAAAATTGTAAGAATTCAAATACTGAAAATTTAATGTGTAAAAACCATTTTCCACTCAGAATGAGTGCGTTTAAAGCGTTTCCTGTGATGTATGTATGTCTGTACGCCCGTATGTACGCATGTTGCTCGATTATCTCAATGAATTTTCGACCGATTCCTTCGGGATTCCGGGAAAATACTCGTCTAATTACACCAACGTTCCAGTTCTCCAGCGAGAACGATCGATAGGAAAATTTTCAAAATGGCAGCACAAAGAAAAATTGCAAAAAATCGATTTTTAAGCCTTTCGTCTAGAAAAATTAATTTTAAGCTACCATGTACAGGTCTATCTGCTAAAACTAATTAAAATACACCTTTTTTATGTTGAAGACTTTCTTCTACGAGCAATATTTGCCAACATAACTACGAAAAACAGTAAAAAAAGGTCAAAAATGAATGATTTTCGACCGTCATTTGACAGAATTTGATTTTACACAAAAATGTTAAATACAAAAGTTGTAGATAATACAGAAACAAAACTTTTTTCCCTTTAACTAAAATAAATAATACCTGACGAGTTAAATCTATAAAAACGATTTTAAACGCCAAAATGTACATAAAATAGACAATTTTTGCTTATCGTACAAAGAATTGATTTCCAATAGAACTCTTAAATACAAAGGATATAGATATCGTTTAAATACCAATAAAAAAACTAAAACAATAACTAACAAAAACTGTTACATAAAAGCTGTCAAAACTTACAATTTCTTGTCATGATCTAGAGAACTTAGTATATAGTAAAATCAAAATTACAAAAATGTTTAAAAATTGCCTTGTTAAAAATCTATAATTATGTTATCTTACTGTTTTGATAACAAATAGAAATTTCATATAAAATTACACAGCTTAACCTGTTAATTATGTTCACAGAACCGAAGCGATTGAACTAAGAGAATCAAAATTGTCTAATATTATAAAAGTACATGTTAAAGTAATATATTACACAAAAAAAAACTCTAGTGTAATGTATGTGTTATAGATTTTGAAGTATAGTAAAGTTCAATATGTATAAAGAATTAAAATGAAAACTATTAAATAGGCAAGACTCACTTATATATACAATAGATACCTTGAAATGAGTTCTTATACCCTGACTAAACTTAGAAATTAACTAGATGAGCTAATATGATCAGCGACAACTGCTTACCCGTATCGCATCTAACCACACACACAGCACTTTTATGATATCCCCCAGTTCCTAATTATCTATCCCCTCACATTCTAAAGCACTAACACTTGAAGATCATTGTAGAGCTGGGGAAGCTGCAAAATGAGGCTGGATAGCCCAGAGCGGGCACTACTCCATGGATGCCAGTCTGCTCAGAATTATCTAATAGCCATCTGAGAGGAAAATACTATAGAGACCGACATGCGTGTCTCAATCTCAAGGTCTGCCTCACCGTAGGAATAAACAAAACACATGAATAGATCAGTCACTGATCTAGAAGACAAGCGAGGAGAGTTGAGCACCTAGAAACCACATATGACTAATGAATAGATGATACAAAAAACATTACCATATAAAAGAAAATAATGTAGCAATGGTTGTTGTTCACTATTCTCGCTGCACCAGCTACCTCTAACAATTAGAGGGAAAAGACTGGTGGAACCTTCACTTGCTGTTTCATTGCTGAAAACACCTCCATCCTGAGAGTCGCTGAAGGCACCAGCAGCAGATTAACTGTACACAGAGCCATTAGTATAAGAGTCAAACACACACATGGAAAGTTGAGTATCTGAAAACCACATATGACTAATAAATAAATGAGCCAAGCAACATCACCACACTCAAGAAAGATTCTGGAGCAGTGCCCATCGTTTACACTACTCTCGTCGCCACATACCTGCAACAAGAGAAAGTACCATAAGTTTACCTATCAGAGAGGTTAGGAATGAGAAAGGGCTTACGAAATTTGCTCTCGCCGTCGACACGCTGCCTTCCTGTCTCTGAGAAATATCATCATCAACCGCAGTAAACACGATGAAAGGGGCGACATTCTCCAGGGCGGCGTATTGCAGCCGCCACCGTCATCACTGGGAACGCCGGAAGCCAGACGATGCGATTGTTGACATCACATCATGGATATACACGCGCGCACGCCACCGTAGGGCCGTAGTCAAAATAGACTAACTAGGGTTAGTAGCAGAAAGCGCGTGCACGCGATATATATATATATAGATCGCGTGCACGCACTTTCTGCTACTAGCCCTAGTTAGTCTATTTTGACTACGGCCCTACGGTGGCGTGCGCGCGTGTATATCCATGATGTGATGTCAACAATCGCATCGTCTGGCTCCCGGCGTTCCCAGTGATGACGGTGGCTGCTGCAACACGCCGCCCTGGAGAATGTCGCCCCTTTCATCGTGTTTACTGCGGTTGATGATGATATTCCTCAGAGACAGGAAGGCAGCGTGTCGACGGCGAGAGCAAATTTATATATATATATATATATATATATATATATATATATATATATATATATATATATATATATATATATATATATATATATATATATATATATCATATCTTATATACAGGGAGCGCTCACGGTCACATGGGTCGCATGTGACCGTATATTATAATTCAAATGGAAATAATGAAAACAATGTTTTTAATTTTAGATATGATTGCAATCATAGTAGTTATATATTTAATATTCCTACGTGTACTTTAATCATATCAATTAATAATTAATTTATATGAATCATAGGCTATTTGAAAAGTTATCTGCATATAACTATATTTGTAGAATTATAAGGCAAATTTTCTACAAAAAAATAATAAATATGTAATAGTAAATGCATAATTTCCATTTAAATTTTACTGCAGAGATGTATTTATGTGTATTCTAATGATAATAACGATGAAAATAAGTATTACAATTAATGCAATAATAAAACTATAAGGTTTTTCTGAGCATTGCGGTCGTGCCTATTATGTAAAAACGAAGTTTTTACATAGGGAGGGGGTGGGCGACGAGCGAAGCGAGGAGCAGGTGTGTGGGGGCGGGGGGGTTGGCGTGTCGAGCGCAGCGAGACACGCAGGGGGGCTCGGCCCCCCTAGTTTAACTGTGTTATTCCACGTGTTACATTTAAATTCTTTAATCATTTTATCGATTTTTTTCCTTTGGTGATTAATTTCTAGTTTTAGTAGGGGATTTGGCCTGACATGGTTTTCTCATATGTTTTTATTTCTGGAGTTGATTAAATCAGGTATTGTTTGTGACAGGGGGGTTCACCGGTTTTATTTTCATTTTTAGGTACTGCGATTTCTATTGCTTCCGAGATTGAGTTAGTTAAATTTAAGATTGCAAGATTTATATTATCGATTGAATTTAAGTCATTTTGGCGCTGTTTAATCGCGTTGTCTATGTGATTTTGAAATGAATTCCAGTTTGCTTTTGCTACGTTATATTTAGGATGGTTAGTGGTGAATTTAGCGCTCAAGTTAACTATGATTTCTATGGGGTAGTGATTTGAGTCTAATTCGTAAATTGTGTTTACATCCGTAGTATAATAAAGATTTTTTGAGATCGTGAAATCTATTAGGTCCGGTTTTAATTTTTTGTTAAATGGATAGTGCGTGAATTCCGGGGGAGCATGAACTGAAAGGTCATTTTTAAAACAGAAATTATTAATGTTTTTGCCAAGTGTGTTAATAGGTCTACTACCCCATATGGCGTGTTTTGCATTGTAATCACCTGCTGCAATAACAACCGGGGCTATTTTAAAGATTTTTGTGTAGTCGGCTTTATGGAATTTTACGCTAGGGGAGTTGTATGTGGATATTATTGCGATTTCTTGGGCTCGCGTTTTAATTTTTATAGCCGTGGCTTCTAGTTTTTAGAGATCAATCGGAATTACGTAGTGACTGATGTCATTTTTAACGAGAATAGCCGTGCCTTTGTTAGTGTTGTTTTTATATGTTTTATAATTTTTTATGTTGAAATTTTGTTTATCTTTAATTGAGGTTTCACTTATGAGGCAGATATCTATTTTATTATTTATTAAGAGGGATTCTAATTCAAGTCTTTTGGCATATAATCCACCACACGCGTTCTATGCGTAGATTTTTAATTGTTTATTTTTCTGCTCCATTGCTGACATTAAGGGCTGTAGAGAAAAGTTGTTTTATTAGATTAGCTGTTTGAATTGTAACATCTTTAAGTGTGAGTGTACCTGTTGTAATTTGAAGTATTAACTCAATTGCCTCGTTTATAATGTTCATTATGTTTTCGGCGTCTTTAGATTGCATTTTATCATTATTATTTATCATGTTTGTTTGTGTGTGTGCCCAAGCTGGATTTGCGTTTTGTTTATTGATAAGTCGTGAGAAGTTACGTTCATAGTTAGTGTTGGCGTTGTAATTATGTTGTTGTGTTTGTTCTTGTTTTTGTGGAGGTTGTTGTCTGGACGCGTGGAATTTACCTGTTTGTAGGTTTAGCGTTTGTTTGTTTTTGTGTCCTGATTTTAATTAGATCGTGTTCTCGTTTGTATTTTGGACATCCCTAGTAGTTTGCCGTATGGTTTCCTCCACAGTTAGAGCATTTTAAGTTGTTTGTTTTATCAGAGAAGTCTAATTTGCATTCAGTTGATTTATGAATTTCTCCACATTTAACGCATTTGGGAAGCATGTGGCAAAATTTAGAGACATGATTAAATTCCTGGCAGTAGAAGCATTGCACAGGTTTGTTAGGTTTGTTGTATTTGGTGGAAACTTAAGTTTCTTAAGGGCAACCTTAAGAATCTTGTATGGATAGTTGAGTTCGTCCACTTTAACTGTCACTGGTTTGATCGTTTGTTTTTTAGTCTTCGAGTCTGTCTCGTTGTTTGTCAGTGTGTCGTTTGAATTTAGGCAACCTGTTGGTACCGTTTTTTCAGTATCGTTAGCGAGTGCGTCAAAGTAATTTTTTGTTTTGTTTGATAGGGTCACGTTAGAGGGTTGTGTGTTAACCTTACTAGTACTAGTTGTGGTGCTGCTACTGGTCCTTGTTGAGGTCTTGGCCTTCTTCCTCTTGGTCGATGACACGACGCTGTAGCCTTCATCATTGCTGTGATCTGGATTTACTCGCTTAGATGGGTGTATCGTTGAGCCGTCTGAGGGCCGATAGGTCCATCTTGTCCGATGCGTGTGACATGGTGACCTTGGAGGTCACCTCTCCTAGGTCCGCTCTCTGGTGGTTGCTGTTGTTGTCGAACTTGTAGTTTGGAAGGAAGTGGTGAATAATACAATACTGTGTTCAGCCGTGTGATTGCCCTCAGAAGGGCAGGTGATCAAACCGATTCTCTGCTGCTGATGCACTATCACTATCACTCACAAAAGAAAAACTATCACGATACTACGATGCTCACTGCGTCTTGACTCGACGACTGTGAGAGACCCTCTCCCATTCGAACGTTTGAATCTCACGGCTTTACATATCCTCGCGGTTCCAATGTGTTTATGAGAGTCCCGACTGCTGCGCCCCATAGCGCTATAGCAGCGAACACACATAAACGAGGCTCTGGACAAGCAAGCTTCTGCCGCATGCCGCAGAGCAGCGCAGCAGTCGAGACTCTCATAAACACATTGGAACCGCGAGAGTATGTAAAGCCGTAAGATTCAACCGTTCGAACGACTCTTTACGGAGAGTCGATGTGACAAGGATTACCTTGATTTTGATATCTGAGTTCACTTGGCTTAATCGGTAAGGCGCCGACAACCGTGCACGACAATCCCCGGGTGCAACTCCTTACCTAGGACTGTTTACCACTGACTCTGCTGTGCGATGGCACAGCGCCAAATAAGATGCTAAACCTTCTATAAGATGTTTTTACGAAAATCCTCCAAAATTCCCTGCAGCGTTTTCCATATAGTTCCATATAATTGTCTACAGTTTTTCCTACAAAGTTACCTACAGAATTTCCTGTAGGGTTTCCTATAGATTTCCTGCAGGAAAAGCGCGAAATTCACGTAGCATTTCCTATAAAATTTCCTATAGAATTTCATATAGGACTGCCTATAGAGTATCCTATAGGATTCCTATAGGATTTCTACGGGATGCCTACAGGATTTCCTATAGCATTTCCTACATGATTTTTTATAGGATATTTTTATAAGGGTATGTGTGTACACACACACACACACACACACACACACACACGCGCGCGCGCGCGCGCGCGTACATACGTAGATATACATAAACAGAAAATGGTACATACTGTAGTAATTAGTAGATATTGTCTGTAGTAGTAACTGCAAAATTCCTGTAGTAGTAACTACAAAATTCCTGTAGTACTAACTACAAAATACCTGTAGTAGTAACTACAAAATTCCTGAAGTAATTTTGTGTGGTCATAACTACAGTCCGAAATTAATACAGTATTTTTCAGTAGTTATTGTGTAGTAACTACTACAGAACTATTACTACAGCGGTTGTGTAGGAACAACTACAGCATCTTTTCGTAAGGGATGAACTCACCATTTTGCTTACTTTTCACGAGCGTTAGCATATAACTTTTATGGTCTCTTAATTTATGAATTTTCGCTGAATAATAAACAAAATATCATTTATACATACTTTTAGTGCTTTTATAAATGAAATAAATATTCACTATAACGATTTTAATTATTATGTAATAGCAAAATTAGGTGTCCACTTTAAGACACGTTTTTCATGTAGTTGCCTATACTGGGACTGTATTTACATGGCATCTTTTTCCTTGATTTTGACATAAATATTTATAGTACCATATCAAACCCTTATGTTTTTACTTAATGTATGTGGCCAAGTATTAGTAGAACGTTGAAAACTTACTATAATTGAGTATTACATATTCACTAATATAACCTAAAATTGTCCCACTATTGACAGTGTGTCCCACTTTAAGATGAAGTTCGATTACCCCATAAGATTCATATTGCCCCAGTATTGGCTTGATTTGTCCCACTATAGGATGTATCTCGAAAAATCGTGTCCGACTAAAGGGTGAATGACAAATTTTAGAATGTATATTTCTTTTGCAAATAATAATAGAATTACTAACAAAAAAAATTGAGTATAGTATTTACATATACGGAGCACCTGAAAGAGCTGTTTTTCCAAAAATTTACTCAGAATTTATTTAATTAAATAAAAGCCGCAATGCCGATAAGTAGGGATCTGTATACTTCGAATTTTGCCAGTTTTAAAAAGTGTTTATCTCATAGAAATGCTGATAGAATCGCACAAAAAAAATCTTAGCATAGTATTTACATACACGGAGCGCCTGAAAGAATTGCTTTTCCAAATAAACGTTCGAATGTTTATTAATTAAATAATGAAATTGGGTTGATTTTGAGGTTCACATCGCCTTAAATGTATTTTTTTAACTTTTATACCATTTTAACAACATTCTTTTATTCGCGAAATCAATTAAACGAAGTATAAACTATCTGTTGCAATTTTTATTTCACAAAACAACAACAATTCATTATTCTTAAATCATATGTATAAAAGTTAGGTGGTCGTAAGTGTCCCAGTAATGGCTATTTTAGTTGATAATCATGTTGAAACTATTTTTTCCCTTTTGTTCGCCAATTTAACAAATAGGGCGGAAAATGCCATAACCTCAAAATTTGTTATTTAAGTTTATTCATTAACTTGACATTATATTTTAGAGCATTTAATTGAAACAGATTAGCTTACGAAAATATATACAATAAGCACATACTAAAAACATTTACAGCACTTCTTTCTTAGATGAAACCCATATATCGGCGCGCGGTACGAAGAAAAGCCAACTTGGAAGTTACAGGCGAAGAAAAGCCAAAAACGCGTCTAAGACGAAGAAAAGCCAGTTTGGGTCCTCCCAGACAAAGAAAAGCCAGTTTGCGCCCTCCCAGACGAAGAAAAGCCAATTTGACTTCACAAACGAAAGTAACATTTAGATGGCATCTTATAGATAACTTTCAGATGATAAGATACGATAAAGATAAAAAGATAACCAAAAAGATAAAAAATTTTTAAAAAGGTAAAAAGATAAGATAAAAAGATAACAAGATAATAAGATAACTAGTAATTGATTAGATGCAGTCAGTTGGGGGATTTTTCCTCCGCAGGAATGACGCAAACTGGCTTTTTTTCATCTGAGACAAGTCAAACTGGCTTTTCTTCGACTGGGAGGGCGCAACTGGCTTTTCTTCGTCTAGGAGGACGCAAACTGGCTTTTCTTCGTCTTAGACGCGTTTTTGGCTTTTCTTCGCCTGTAACTTCCAAGTTGGCTTTTCTTCGTACCGCGCGACGATATTTCCATGAGATTCTGTCTCTCTCACTCCTCGTTATAAGAGCAAGTCTTCTACTAGGCATTTCGTAACCACTTAAAAACTTTTCTCAAAAACTTTAAAAAAACTCTTTCTATTTTCAATCTATTAAATGGTCGAATAATTTCGGAAAAAGTGTTTCCTCGGTAGACAGAAATATCCAAAAAAAAGTGGTTGGTTATTGGCTATTCCTAACTAAAACTAGCTATTTATTAGGCAAATAATGAAGTCGATTTCCACCAGGGGTAATACTTTGAAAAATTAATTATACTATTCAACAGATTTTGACAAACTTACAACTCCATCTGCGCTGATTAAGCGGAGCACTATCTGTAGCTTAAACTCGAGAGCTCACCTGAAACAAAAAACGAAGAAAATGTTAGTTTACTCCGTCATGCGATCTTAACTTAATTTTCATAATTACACATTCATGTCCCTTCGTTAAATAAATATGCCTGACTATAATTCCGAGGAGGAAAAGAAGGAAATGCAACGGGTTGTCATTTAAGATATATTTCTAAAAGGGTTTAAGGGGATGTGAGTACCGACGTTATTTTTCAAACGAGCATAACTCACGCAAATATCAATAGAATTATCCAGAAAAAAGTCTACATACAGTGTTTGCGTATACGGAGCGCTTGACAGACGTCTTTTTCCAAAAAAATGATGAGAATTTATTGAATTAAATAAAAACCGTACTGTCGGTAAGTAGGAATCTACAATTGACCTACTTTTCAAACGAGCATAACTCACGCAAATATCAATAGAATTATCCAGAAAAAAATCTGCATATAGTGTTTGCGGGTACGGAGCGCTTGACAGACGTCTTTTTCCAAATAAATGTTTGAATGTTGATTTAAAAAAATATTGAAATTAGGGTTGCACATCCCCTTAACAGGCAGCGCAGCATCAAAAGACATGGTTGCCATTTACAAAGGCAATTTTTCATCCGCGCAAACACATACCTGCGTACACAATATAATGAAGAAACCTCAAAAAGAAGGAGAAGGAGGGAGTATAGAAACTCCGCGAGCGTATCGAACAATGGCTGTATGGCCTGACGCGCTCGCGATATTAAGGGAGAGGAGAGAGTAAGAGGGAGGAAGGGAGAGAAAAACGCTTAACAAATCACAATTACTTTCGCCCTCATAATTCTAAAAGCGAGAGCGGGCGCATACACAGACGTATTCGAATTTACACTGCGCGACGCATGCCGCACGAAACTAGGAAAAAAGGAGGAAGCCTCAAGAGTGAGAGTGCGCTGTAAAAGGAAGGTGTATATTACGCAAGATTCTTCCTTCTCTGTCGCTCTTTCTCTCACTTTTTCTATCTTCTCGCTCTTTCTACTTATCCATCTTCTCGTACTATCTTACTATCATTATAATATGTGAACATTTATTCGTTTTAAGATTAAATAAATTATAAGGTATGTAAATACTTAAGGGGATGCCTTATGTCGACAGAGTTCTCTGCCGTACCGACCACAATGTTTTTAATTAAATATTAATTGTTACAAGCTTTTCCTTGAATTCTGAGAGTCCACGCACAAAGGCAAACTTATTATCTAATTCCTGGTCAAATTTCAGATAAATCTATTGGAAAATAAAGACGAAATTTGGAAAATCGCAAAGTCGCATATTATCATATTAACCCCAAAATATAACATTTTGCGATTTTTCAAATTTCGTCTTTATTTTCCAATAGATTTATCTGAAATTCGGCCGGGAATTAGATAATAAGTTGGCCTTTGTGCGTTGACTCTCAGAATTCAAGAAAAATCTTGTAACAATTAATATTTAATTAAAAATATTGTGATCGGTACGGCAGAGGACTCTGTCGGTATAAGACATTCCCTTAATTATTGATAAAGAAATTTCCAAGGTTACATAATTATGTATATTCAAGCTCATTATTTTAATACTGTCAAAAGTGAATTCGAGTGGTTTGTCAAATAAATTTTTAGCCTATAAACTATGCAAATAGAAAAGATAATTTTATCCAAGCATTTTATAAATATCTTTATATGCATTAAATTTAGAGAACGATAGCGGGAGTTACAAAAATTCCTAGCTGCTTCTGCATGGTATTTTTTCTACTCACCTCTCTCTCTCTCTCTCTCTCTCTCTCTCTCTCTCTCTCTCTCTCTCTCTCTCTCTCTCTCTCTCTCTCTCTTTCTCTCTCTCTCTCTCTCTCTCTCTCTCTCTCTCTCTCTCTCTATCTCTCTTTTTATTTTTCCGTGGGGAGAAAAGAAAGAGCGTCGAGCTGAGGCTGAAACGGGAAAACAAAAAAAAACCAGGAGCGCATAGGCCGTGTATCTCATTTGAAGTAGGGACGCGCTTTGCTCTTCGTAATGAGCAACCTTTTCTTTCCCGACCTCGCAGATTCTCATCCACCATGGCTGACGGTTCTCTTTCTCTTCCCCTTTTATTTCGCTTTGCTCCTCGAGTTCATCCTATTTATCCGAGGGCACGCGGATTTCTATTCAATGATATCCACGGCACGTGATGTCGGGAGAATATCTATAGGGAGTTTGAAGAGTAACGGTGCAAGTTCAGGTTTACTTCGGTTTTAGAGAGGCAAGATCGAATAAATTTAAGAAACAAGTAAAAGTGCTGAAACATCTTTAAATGTAATCTTTTTAGCAATCTGAAAATGAATAAATAACTTATGTTTCAGTGATTATAAGATAGTATTTTTAATGTTTATTTTCAAGCTTTTGTCAAATTCTGATGGTAAACAAAATTATACAGCAAAACAATAGAAAGAAAAAAAAACCCATCGTCAAGTTCAAGTAAGAAAGTTAGAGGTAAACAAACAAGACGCCGCAGGGGGGGGGGGCATAATTAAAAGTTACTATAGACACGCGGCGCGTCGCGTCTCTGTGTAGACGTGTACTACTTTGACAAACACAACGCCGTCACTTCCGGCGCTGGACAGACACGGAAAGTCGCGCGTGTATACTCCTGCAGCTTTTCAACATTCGCACGAATCGAAAAGGGAGGAAAATTTTTGACATCCGCCAAGCGCGCGCTCTTATCCGTGTGCGATGCTTGGCCAAAGTGACTTTAATAGTTCGTTATAAGAACGTGGATTGGTCATCGCAACGGTGACTTTATCTTCTGGAAGTCTTTAACGATTTACGCAACTAATTTCAATTAACGGGTAGTGTACAATGTGAAAGTGGGAAAAGGGCATTTTAATTATAATGCAATGTCACTACGAAGACGGAAATAGATTTCGAATACATAAATTGAGATCAGAAACTCTTTTTTTTCACTAACATGTTAATAATTGTCGAATTTTAATTTTTGAAAATTTAGTTCCTCTTATACTAGT
Source organism: Torymus aiolomorphi (assembly GCA_036365515.1). Taxonomy (NCBI): domain Eukaryota; kingdom Metazoa; phylum Arthropoda; class Insecta; order Hymenoptera; family Torymidae; genus Torymus; species Torymus aiolomorphi. Next base: position 94,242,282 of record CM070874.1, read on the forward strand.
TTTAAGGACAACGGTGCTGCTTTTGTTGTAGAAGAAAATAAATTTGCGAAATTATAATTTAAGAGTACAAGTAAGTTATCTTAAATTGAGACACAAGAGCTAAGTAAAAGAACAGTATTAAATCAAAGCTGCAAATGAAGTTACGATCTTCAGTCTACTTTATTAAAATTTTACTTTAATTAGTCTGACCTAGGTTGAAGCAACGCTTCACACAGACAAGAGATATGTTTTTCAAATCGTCATGCAAATACATTAACCTTTTCAAATTAATTTTTTAGGTATAGTCAGTATTTATTATGTAATACGATTTCTACTAACAGCAAAAGGCTCAAGAAAGCTTGTTACTTCAAAGATTTTACCTGCCAAAGCTAAACATCGAATTTTCTTCACCCTTCAAGCCCAACGAAGTTAATAACGCAATTCACTTTGTCAGGATTTCTGAAATTCTTCTCACTCTAGTCGCAATGCAAATTAATTAATTGCCGGGCTCCATAAGAAACGCCGACGCGTCGAGAAAGAGTTGAGGACTTGGTTAAAGAAGAGAGGAGGTGGAGAGAGAGGAAGCTGAGACAAGGACGACGCCGCACAGTGGGCTAAAACCCGATTTTTTTTTTCAAAATAAAATAACTCCACACAGAAGCCACCGATTTGGATGATTTTTGTTTCTACTTATAGCAAATTAAATGTAGATTAGAGGAAAAATAAAGAAAATTGTTAAATAAATTTTTATAACCTCCAAATTCAACAAGAAACATAGGTATTTTCCTAAATTTTGTAGAAAACCGTATTTAAGTTTTAGAAAAATGATTCTTTTTGGGATAAATGTTGCCTCCTCTGTACATCCATGCATAATATATAATCTCTATAACTGTGAACCATAACCTAACAACTTGAAGATGAATACTTCGCCGCAAAATCAGGTTAATACGATAATCTGTAATGCACTATAACTTTGTAAAGTATTTATGACAAAATAAGTGATCTGTAACTTTACAAACCTTTTTAGAGATTAGCTTATTATTTTGATTTAGAAAAAAAGTAATTCTACACAGAAACCACCGATTCGGATGATTTTTGTTTGTACTTATAGCTAATTAAATGTAGATTAGGGGAAAAGTGAAGAGTATTGTCAAATCAATTATTATAACCTCCAAACTCTACAAGAAACATAGGTATTTTTCAAAATTTTGTAGGAAACCGTATTTAAGTTTCAGAAAAATATTTCTTTTTGGGAAAAATGTTGCCTCCTGAGTTCATCCATGTATAATATATAACCCCTACACCTGTGAACCATAACCTAAACACCTTGCAGATGAATACTTCGCCACAAAGTCAGGTTAATACGATAATCTGTAATGAACTATGACTTTGTAAGGTATTTATGACAAAATAAGAGATCTGTAACATTAAAAACTTATAATGACCATAACCTAAACCATTTTACAAATTAGCTTATTATTTTTATTTAGAAAAAAAGTAATTCCACACAGAAACCACCAATTCGGATGATTTTTGTTTGTACTTATAGCTAATTGAATGTAGATTAGGGGAAAAATAAAGAGTATTATCAAATCAATTATTATAACCTCCAAACTCTACAAGAAACATAGGTATTTTTCAAAATTTTATAGGAAACCGTATTTAAGTTTTAGAAAAATGATTCTTTTTTGAAAAAATGTTGCCCCCTGAGTTCCTCCATGTATAATATATAACCCCTACACCTTTGAACCATAACCTAACAACTACGTTGAATACTTCGACGCAAAGACATGTTAATATGATAATCTGTCATGCACTATGACTTTGTGAGGTAGTTATGAAAAATTAAGTGATCCGTAATATTAAAAACTTTTAATGATCATATCCTAATACTTTTTACCGATTAGCTTATTATTTCGATTTAGAAAAAAGTTATTCCAGACAGGAACCACTGATTCGGATGATTTTTGTTTGTACTTACAGCTAATTGAATGTGGATTAGGGAAAAAATAAAGAGTATTGTCAAATTAATTATTATAACCTCCAAACTCTACAAGAAACATACGTATTTATTAAAATTTGGTAGGAAACCGTATTTAAGTTTTAGAAAAATGATTCTTTTTAGGAATAATGTTGCCTCCTGCGTTCATCTATGTATAATATATAATCTCTACACCTATGAAACATAACCTAACAACTTGAAGATGAATACTTCGCCGCAAAGTGAGGTTAATACGATAATCTGTAATGCACTATAACTTTCAATGTATATGTAGTGCGGGTCGTTCCTTCAGGCTTCTTCTATACTTGCCTTCGGAGCGCTCCCGCGCTCCTTGATGTTCACAGGTCTAATGGTAATATATTATATATGGACGAACTCAGAAGTAAACATTTTTACCACTAAGAATCATTTTTCTAAAACATAAATACAGTTTTCAACCAAATTTAGAAAAATTTAGAAAAAATGTTTCTCGTACAGTTTGGAGGTTATAAAAATTGATTTGACAATACTCTTCATTTTTCCCCTAATCTACATTCAATTAGCTGTAAGTAAAAACAAAAATCATCCGAATCGGTGGTTTCTGTCTGGAGTAACTTTTTTTCTAAATCCAAATAATAAGCTAATCGGTAAAAAGTTTTAGGTTATGGTCATTAAAAGTTATTAATGTTACAGATCACTTAATTTTTCATAACTACCTCACAAAGTCATAGTGCATGACAGATTATCATATTAACATGTCTTTGCGGCGAAATATTCCACGTAGAGCTGTTAGGTTATGTTTCTTAGGTGTAGAGGTTATATATTATACATAGATGAACACAGGAGGCAACATTATTCCCAAAATCAATCATTTTTCTAAAACTTAAATACGGTTTCCTACAAAATTTTGATAAATACGTATGTTTCTTGTAGAGTTTGGAGGTTATAATAATTGATTTGACAATACTCTTTATTTTTCCCCTAATCTACATTCAATTAGCTGTAAGTAAAAACAAAAATCATCCGAATCGGTGGTTCCTGTCTGGAATAACTTTTTTCTAAATCGAATTAATAAGCTAATCGGTAAAAAGTATTGGGATATGATCATTAGAAGTTTTTAATATTACAGATCACTTAATTTTTCATAACTAACTTACAAAGTCATAGTGCATTATAGATTATCATATTAACATGTCTTTGCGGCGAAGTATTCAACGTAGTTGTTAGGTTATGGTACAAAGGCGTAGGGGTTATATATTATACATGGAGGAACTCAGGGGGCAACATTTTTTCAAAAAAGAATCATTTTTCTAAAACTTAAATACGGTTTCCTATAAAATTTTGAAAAATACCTATGTTTCTTGTAGAGTTTGGAGGTTATAATAATTGATTTGACAATACTCTTTATTTTTCCCCTAATCTACATTCAATTAACTATAAGTACAAACAAAAATCATCCGAATTGGTGGTTTCTGTGTGGAATTACTTTTTTTCTAAATAAAAATAATAAGCTAATTTGTAAAATGGTTTAGGTTATGGTCATTATAAGTTTTTAATGTTACAGATCACTTATTTTGTCATAAATACCTTACAAAGTCATAGTTCATTACAGATTATCGTATTAACCTGACTTTGCGGCGAAGTATTCATCTGCAAGGTGTTTAGGTTATGGTTCACAGGTGTAGGGGTTATATATTATACATGGATGAACTCAGGAGGCAACATATTTCCCAAAAAGAAACATTTTTCTGAAACTTAAATACGGTTTCCTACAAAATTTTGAAAAATACCTATGTTTCTTGTTGAATTTGGAGGTTATAAAAATTTATTTAACAATTTTCTTTATTTTTCCTCTAATCTACATTTAATTTGCTATAAGTAGAAACAAAAATCATCCAAATTGGTGGCTTCTGTGTGGAGTTATTTTATTTTGAAAAAAAAAATCGGGTTTTAGCCCACTGTGCGCCGGCGGCACGCTTCACGTAACAGGTGACGAAAAGAAAACTTTCCGAGACACGGAAAATTCATTATAAACTCCCGGGACAAAAAATGACGAGTTTTTCCGTCCTTATGCCGCGCACCATGCTGCGGCTAGAGCTTTTTTCGACGGGGACGATCTTCGCGGCCAAGTCTAATTAATGGTTTTGCGCGCCACCGTTATAGCGATCGATTACTTATTGTGTTCAGTCGCTTCATCAACCTCGTCTGAATGTTGGGTAAGCTGTAATCATTAAGCCTCTAATGTACGTAGTGGTACAATATTACAATATGATTCAATAGTAACAATCTATAATTTTTAAAATCTAATTTAGCCATTAATTGTTTTATTGTTAAAAAATGTAAATTCGTAAGTGTGATTTTGGTTGAATTTTCCGCCGTACAGTCTATGAGGCGCCGTTGAAGGCACTCCTGCGGTCGGTCCCCCGCGGAAGTGAGAATTCGACGGCTCGTCCGACAGCTCGTAGCGCGAAGTCCCACGAGTATGGTCAAATAAAGAGCATTTTTAATGAGACCGAGTGTTACCTTTGATTATTATCATTTTCAACCAGCTCCTATTTAAAACATTTATAACTCTTTGTAGTTTCTTTGATTACAAGTAAGTGAAACGCTTTTTTCAATATTTTTCTTGCTTTTACCGGGGGTATTTATTATGGAAAGGAGCGAGAGAGACAGAATGAAATAGCAAATTAACGATTTTTGTTTAACTCTTTCAAAAGATGCTGATGTAAACAAATTCCAGTCAAGTTTAAGTTATTTACATTTGAGTAAACTATCCTGTTTGATTATACATTATAGAAAATTTAATTGAATTACTATGAAAAATTGGAAGGGAGCTTACAGAGTTAATTTCATTCTATAATGGGAAGAAATCAATTGAAACCATTGTTTTCACTTGATACCCATTGTTAAGAGAATGATTTGTAGGAGGGAGGAAAATACGTATTTTTATAAAGTGCAAAAATGACTTTCTCTAACTGGAAATTAATATTTGCAATAAACCAATAGTACTTTGCAATGGTTTTCCTACTCTTCATCGTCTAAAACTTGGAAGCGTCCTGCAGTACGATTCAATAACCTCGTCGTAAGCCATGCAAAGAAAGCGCAATATTCACGGTAATAACTCTCCGCAGCGCGATAAGAGAGAATAAACGAATCCTCACTCTCACGGAGTTATCATTGCAGCAGCGCACGATATAATGAGCGCTCGTCAAATTATACGCGGCACTCGTTCTCGCACTGATGGCGTCGGCCCAGAGTACTGCAGCTACGGGCGACGCCGGCAAATGTCGGAGATATACACACGAGTAGCCATGAAATCTGCAGGGCCGCAACCTCCCATTTCCTGCTTTATCTCTTTCACTGGCCATTAAACATTGAAATAAAAACCAGCCGAGAAATATGCGCCGCTGTCGCGTTATGTATGCATTTGTTCCATTTGTGAGCGTGTGCACGAGCCTGGCTCTATGGCTAACGAGCCGCTACCGTTCTTTCCTAGAGACAGAAAGTGCCTTGCACTTATTTACTATTTAATTTTCACTTTTCGCCTATTTCATGTCGTTTTTATTTCATCTAATGGATATGGATAATATTAACCGAATGAAACTATTTTTATCAATTCTCTATAAGCTAAGCACAAGGGCTTTGAAAGCAAGTTAAATAGCTGCAATATGAAAACAGCATCTTTCAATTCTTTTCCCCATATATATAAAGCGGAGCGCGCGCGGCATCAAAAGCAGTCTCGGGGAAAAAGGAGGAAAATGGTGTATCATCCGGGGTAATTGTCGACGGGCCGACACGCTAATATACACTCGTGGCGCTCAAACGCGAGAAGATACCCGCTTGCTCCCGTGGCGCGTTGCAATCTATGAAGATATTCATTTTGCGGGTAGTGGAACATTTCTGGCTCCAGCGTCGCGGCGTTCGCCGCGTAATTGCTTGTAATGGCTCGGTAATTGCACTTGACGAGGCGCTGTGCTGCCTTTCCTTTGGTAATTTTATTCCCGCTATCCTTCTGTTTTTCTAGCGCTGCGCTTTCGGCCGAGCTGTTTTGGCTTTTTACAGAAGATGCCGGAATTTCAGGAGTGATTAAGTGGAGGTGCTCTTATGTACGATTTTCGGCGGCTACTCATTACGCTAATGTGTTTCATGCAGATTTGTTTGGACAACTTTGTTGAGGAACGGGTAAGGCTTAGGAAAATTAAGAAAGGAAGTGAACTGAGACTACAGAGAGAAGAAGTGTTTATTATAAAGTAACTTAGTCTATCTGATACATACAGTCTGACTCGTGGCACGCGGTAGCATCGCTCGCTCGCGGCTCTCGCATATCACGCGACGCTCTCACATACACGGAGTGGGGAGGCGTACATGTGTGTGTCTAGTTTCGGCAGACACGGTGACACATATTAGTTGCGCTGGTACAACATATATGTATCACATTCTCAATAAACTTATGTATAAGAGTTAATATTTTTGTGTTGTTTTAAAAATATAGTTGCTTAATTAATTTGTAATTCTATACACTGACAGAAAAAATCTGGTAAAAATTCTTATGTTGTCATGTAAAAATTACCATGTTGGAATCGTAACTCGACCATATGTCGGATTTTTAGCAGAAACTGCAATACACGTAGGAAAAATTCCAAGTCTAACATGGGAATTTTTTTATAACTGATTTCAAAGAGCGAAAAAAATTATTTCATCTTTTTTTTTAGGAGTGGAAGAGCGAGTATCAGACACATAATTATTATATTTAGACAATATAGAAGTTATTTTTTAATTAAACATGATTAAAGAAAATTTATTAAATAAATTAAAAATTTTTGACGACATCGAGACTCGAACCTGGAACCCTTGGCACGGTAGTCGGGAGCGCTAACCACTTACCTATAAAGACATATGTCCTACAAAATTTTGGAACTTGTATATCCCCAAACTTAAGTTATGCGCGCTAATTTTATAACAAATTATGCTTTAACTCGAATAATACTATTCTCTATTTTAACGTAATTTATTAAAAATGTTATATATTAAGAATATTGTTTAGCATTTTATAAATATTACCAATACCTTAAATTAAACAAGCTCATTTATTTATTAATGAATTTGTATTTACGATATAATGGTTTTTCCCAACATTCCTTAAAAATATTACAAATAAACAATGATTTTAAAAATTGCCTCATCATAAAAAATAAAAAAATAAAAATAAAAATAAGTATATTGGATTAGAACGCACATTCAGTTGTTGCATTTAGTGTTTGTGTTTTGTCTCGACGTTGCCAAGGTGGATTGAGTTTGTTGACATGTATCTGTCTGAATCTTTCCTATTTTGACATTGAAGAGGTCAACTTTTCGTGCACTCGCGGGCTGTTTACGATTGAACGTGTGAATTCTTACTCTAAAAGTCTCTCAATTTTTACCATGCTAGCCTGGGAAAATGTACAAAAGATAAAGTTCCATTAGCCACGTGTTCATTTTTACTATGCTGGCATAGGAAGTTTTACTTGTGACATTGGACTTTTTCATATAAAAGATAGTAAATATTTCGATTTTAAGCAGTTGTGGGCAACTTCCAAGAGCAACATAGGAATTTTTCCCCGGGTTTTTCTGTCAGTGTATGCAAGCCCATTCGAATCTACTATAATAAATTAACTATCCGCGCTGTCCTGAGTACGAAATAGTAAGAAGGTATTTCGGGACCGGTCGCCTCGTGCACGGCGAGAATCGTCGTCTCCGTGGCCGATAAATATTCAACAAAAATATTATGTAATTTTGTCGGTTGGCACGTGGATCGTCATATAAAAATGAAAGCTTGACTTTGAATCCATGCTACCCCGTGCACGAAATAGTAGGAAGCGATTTCGGGACCGGTCGCCTCGGGCACGAAGTTGAATACATCTTCGAGGCCGAAAAAGAATACGAAATTGTTATTAACAAAAGAAATGTGTTTTGTGCCTTTCTCTCTGATTCCAGAGTTGGACACTCTGAGCTTGAAACGCCTTATCACTCATTTTATAGTTCAAGACGGGGGTCTTAAGTTTTGGCTGCACACCCCTGCTGATCGGCTTAGGCTTGTGCTCCGTGAAAAAGCCATCCAAATAACTGGGCTCGCGTAGCCGTAGTATTTTATACATTAATAGTGCTGCAAAGTAAAATCTGCGCGAGTCCGTACGGAGCCAGCCCAAGCGTTTCCTATCGGGGGTGATGTGCTCATCCTTCCTAGTCCCAGTGATGTACCTCACACATGCATTGCTCAATCGTTGCACTTTCTCTCGCTGTTCTTTGGATGCGTTCAACCACCGTACAGTAGTCCAAGTGTGGTTGCACTAACGACTCAACCAATCTTTTGCGGAGTCTCGGTGCTACATGCCCTAATAAACTGCAAACTATATAGGGCTTTATTGAATTTCTTCACAAGTTGCTCAATATGCGGTTTGCATGTTAATTTGCTATCAAGGGTAACACCAAGACTCACAACTTTGCTACTGAATGGGACGAGCGCAACAGAACGCATTCCAATACCTTGCAATCCCAACGAATTTAGATAATTCACACTATTCCTTGAACCAAATAGAATTGCTTTGGTCTTGCTAAGATTGAGATGCAGTCCAGAGCTCTCGGCCCATTCAGCCACCATTCGTGCCGCATCAGATATTCGAGCCATGCCCTTCGAAATTTAATCCTCGATGGTGTGTACACTGAGAAAAAAAAAATACGCCATATGTGGCGAAGTGCGGCGTGGAGGAATAGCCGAAGCCCGCTTAGGTTGTGATTGCAACGTAGTCCGCAATATTTATCTCACTGTCCGCAATCTTTACCGCACTTTTCGGTAGCAACTGTTTCACCAACCAAAACATAAGAGGCGCTACCTCCGCGCTTCGGTAATTTCTACCCCGCGCGTCGGTAGTGTCAGCATCAGTCGGTAGCTTATACTGCCTAACCTCCATTGCCCCACCGTTTCGGCTCTGTTTACAGAAGATTGCGGCACATTACGCCTTTTTTTTTTCTCAGTGTAGATAAATTTGGAGGACAGCTGCGCAAAATATATGTTTGATAATGTGTCCGTCGAGTCTATCTCGTAGGTCGTTTACGTAGAGACAAACCAGCAGAGGACCCAGGACGGACCCCTGTGGAACTCCTAGATTAGTTTCTAGCCAATCAGAATTTCCGCTTTTGTTGGAAATGACCACCTGGGTACGACCTTGTAAATATGATTTAATCACAGGAGAGCCGACCTGGAAAATCCCAACAGGCGGAGTTTACGCAGAAGTTTTGTCGGTGCAATAGAGTCAAAGGCCTTGCTGAAGTCGAACAGTAACAGTAGCATCAGTTTTCTGTTATCAATGCCCATGCGTATATCGTCGGTCAGCTTAAGAAGTGTTGTCTGAGTGCTATGGTGTTTACGAAATTCGGTCTGGAGAGGGTCAAGCAAACTATTGTTATTAAGATTGTATGGGCTATATATGTAAAAAATAATATCAGATCAATAAAATTTCGTCAGTAGGTCAACAATATCATTATAAACGTCTCTGCCAAATTTGAATATGATTTGCGAGCTAGTTTTGGAGATATTGTAGTTTAAAATTAACGTGGGAACTTATGGAGATTCTCTGAATATGGCTAGATTCGTCGTAGTTATTGAAAAAATTAAGTTGAAAAAATAGTGTTTAGTTCTTGTAAATTTGTGTATACGCCAAAGAAAACCTTTGTAATCGATTGAAATTGAAATGAATTACTTTTGCGAGCTAGTATTAAAGTTATAGCATAAAAACTGTGTAATAAGGCGTACAGTCATACCAAAAAGTGAAAAAAAATGAGCATTTAAATGTTCTAAAACCGATGTAAAGTTTTCTTCATAGTTCTAAAAAACATTTTACATATTTGTTTACTCGTAGTACTGTAAAATATTACTGTTTTCGACGAATTATACGACCAAAATATTTGTCTTAAATTTTTGAATGAGACCTTACGGCCAATACAATCTTAAGATACTCCGTGATTTGGTCGTGGGCAATCTTTTCAAGCACCTTGGAAAGGAAGCAGAGTAGTGCTATCGAACGAAAGTCCGAGGGTGCAGATGCAGTTGCACTTTTCTTGAGCACGATTATCTGCTCCCACTTCCAAGAACTCGAGAAGACCCCCTGTGCGAAAGAGGAGTTGAAGATTTTGACTAGATATTCGCCAATAACCGGTAGAGCTTTCGCGATCACCCTTTGAGGAACACCGTCGACGCCCCTTGCCTGAGAGGAGAAGTGAGAAATTGCAATGAATATATCACTCAGAACAACTGGCTTAAAAGAAAAACCCTCCTCATTTGCAGATAGTTCCATGTTTTCAAGGGGGACATGGAAATCCCGGCAAAGTGAGCGTTCAACTCTCCGGTGAAAGGCCATGTAGTTCTTTCCCTTTTCGCTTTTGTAAGAGGCCAAGGTTTCCGCATTTCCTTCCAAATATCCTTGTTAGCATCAAGAGCGTCTGAAAGATGTTTGTGAAGGGAAGAGTTACGGAGCTGAGCGATGCACGAGTCGACCTCGTTGCTAAGCCGAAGAAACTCATCAAACACAGCCGCCCGCCCAGTACGCTTGTAGCGTCTGTGAGTGGCATTGTGCTTATCAATGAGTTGCCTCAGCTCTGGACCAAACCAAGGAACATATTTTTTACTGGGCTTTACAGTTTTTACGGGTGCTAATTTATTGAGTGCTAGGTTCAAATTCGAGTTTAAATTATCTAAAGCCCCCTCCAGATCAAATTCAATTGAATTTATGCTTACCCAGTCGCAGCGTGCAAGCAGATTCATTCATACAGATACATTCAAAGTACCAGGACATATATTTTTATAATCTTTGTAAGAGAAAGAGTCTCTTACAGGAGCTGGCACATAGTGTAAGATGGTAGCATTTTAGACTTGACCGCCTTTTCTTCTGCTCCCTGCCTTTTCTCAGAATTATCGCAGTTGGTATTGTTGGGCAGCTGTCGTTTCGGAGCAGACGGCACCCCGTTTGAATAGCCTCCAAGTCGGCAGCAGTGGCGAATACATGCGTCTGGCTAGGAATCTACCGCCTGAATGCCACACATACTTGAATCCCAGCCCCTGTGCAATGGACTTCAAGCTTTTGAAGACTTGGAATTTTTCATGGAGCAACATCTCATTGATGAAAACTTTGTGATTGGGCATGCAGGCAGCAGAGACCGATTCAAGCAATTAAGGGTTAATATCACCTGTAGTAAGGTAATTGTTGGCCAGCGTGGGCTTGGCCCGCATAACTTCCCTGACCAATCCCGCACTGCTGAGCCTTACTATGCAGGAGGGCGATATGTCGAGCCGCGATCACGAAGCCACCCCATCCTCACCTTTACCCCTCTGGGACGAGTCCCGGGTACAGAGGATATAAGCTTGGAGGACGTTAACCCTCTCTAGAGAGGGGAAAACAGTCCTGAGTACCGCGAAGGCAACTCCACTTGCTGTTTCCTCGGTAATTCCAGTGCCCTTCTTTAAGGCACCATTTGTGATTACATCGCAGAGCTCAGAACTGCCCACCCCAGAACCCGCGACCGCGATACCGAGACTCAGCCGAGAGGGGCGACGCCGCACAATGGGAACTTTTTTTTAATTTTGTTTCAAAATCAAAAATCTCAAGAACGATTTAAGATACCAGGATGGGGTTTGGCTTAACGTAATCTAGAGCATTTCTAGAATATGAGAAAAATGGTTTAAAATCCAAATTTTTATTACATAACCTCAAAATAATGCCGCAAACATGCAAACTTTTCGAAAAATTGCATAAAATAAGTCACACAATCACGGAAAATTTTATTTTTCTAGTACATCATTTTCGACGTATTTTTTACTGCTGAACACGAATAAAATATTCACCAAAATGGTAACGATGGTCGAAATTGACACTGTTCCGAAATATACGCAATTTAAACGCATTAAACTCGATGTTACAACGTTTTGGCGCTTCAAATCACTTATTTATGCATAATAGAGGTATTTGGTACAAATTTTGGTTGAAAATACTTATTCTGCGTTAAAAAATACATCGTGAAAGTAGTATGCATCCATCCAGATTAAATATTTCGAAAAGATTTCACAGCAGATTAACTATTATTAATCAAGTGTCAGCAGTTATAGAATAACACATACTATGCTATCCATACGTGCTCAATTACACACATACATGCACACACGCACGCACGCACGCATACAAACACACACGCACGCACGCACGCACGAACGCACGCACACAAACATACACTACAAATATCTAATGCAACAATTATTATCTCAATAAAACAGATTTCTTTTTATATAGTAAAAAATGTTGTGATTAATCGACATTTTTTAAAGACTGCTATTGATCCTATATAATTTTTGCTATTGTACCATTTAAAGATATGCACAAGTTTTACAATAATTAATCTTTATACTTTTATCTTTACTCTTTATTTACTCTTATTTACATCTTGTTCACTGTCACTAGACTTATCAGTTCCATCACAATCACTATTTTCATTCGATTGTCTAAATATAAACTTTTGTCAAAACAATTGGAAAATATATTAATTTTAAGTATTTTTACCCGTTTTCAATAATCTAATTATATTTTCCTGGACTTTTACTTTATTATACTGCTTAATCCGATCTCCTAATAGTATAAAAGAAATCTTAGGGTCAGTTAAATATATAGCTCTATTAAGTGTCTAAAGTAAATAAATCTATTATTATGTATGCTCACACGTGTGTGTGTGTAGGTGTGTGTGTTTATGTGCGTGCGGATGTGTGCGTGCGCGCGTGTGTGTGTATAGGTGCGTGTGTATGTGTGTGTGTGTGTGTGTGTGTGTGTGTGTGTGTGTGTGTGTGTGTGTGTGTGTGTGTGTGTGCGCGTATTCGTGTAATTGAGCGCGTATGGATAGCATATAAGTATGTGTTATTCTGTAACTGCTGACATCTGATTAATAATAGTTAATCTCCTATGAAATCTTTTCGAAATATTTAATCTGGATAGATGCATACTACTTTCACGATGTATTTTTTAACGCAGAATAAGTATTTTCAACCAAAATTTGTACCAAATACCTCTATTATAGATAAATAAGTGGGAGGCGCCAAAACGTGCAAAAATCGGGTTTTATGCGTTTAAATTGCGTATATTTCAAAACAGTGTCAATTTCGACCATCGGGACCTAAATCGTGTTCAGCGGTAAAAAAATTCTTCGAAAATGATGTTTCGCACTATAAAAATAAAATTTTCCGCGATCCTGTGACCAATTTTATGCAATTTTTCGAAAAGTTTGCATGTTTACGCCATTATTTTGAGGTTATGTCATAAAAATTTGGATTTTAAACTATTTTCCTCATATTCTAGAAATGCTCCAGATTACGTTAAGCTAAACCCCATCCTGATATCATAAATCGTTCTTGAGATATTTGATTTTGAAACAAAACAAAAAAGTTCCCACTGTACGCCGTTCGTCACGACCAACGGTGTGGATAGAGACACTAGTACGCAATACAGGTAGGCTGTCCTCAGTTTCGTGAATATTCATGTTTCCGTGAGCACACTGAAGACTCTCGATACCGCTAAGGACTATCAAATTTGATCTTAAGAGTAGTATTTTCCTCGAGAAGCAGCCTGGATTTTTCATTACACTCTTCTAACATCACAATTTGAGTGTTGATTATTTTCTCCAGATCGGAGACCCATACCGCCAGCTCTAAATTAAGATCGACAATTGTTTCGGTGAATGCAGGAGTAATACTGTGCGACACGGGGCTCCTATTCTCGAGGAGCTTTCAGTCATCCAGCTGCCTCTCAAGCATGTCGAATCTCTGGAATTGGTTGATATCGCCCAGTGGTGGGGACACAGTCTGAGAGGTTACATTAGTTTGCGCATTCCCGTCGCTGCTGGTGACGTTCGAATAACCACTCTTCATCTCTGTGTCACTGTTGTTCGATTCGATGGCAAGATCCTGCGCCTGCGAGCAACTTGCTCTACAGCTGGTACGGCCGCGACATATCCCTGTGAGCGCATAACAGCTGGCGTTGACGAGCCTAGCAGTCCGCGGGAGTGGAGGGTAGCCTGCTTTCAGCTAGGCACTCGTTGCGGAGCGATGATGGAAGCATGCCTGCTCACCTGTGCGCTCGTCTACTTGACAGCTCGTGCTGCTCTTGCATTCAGGACTGCAGCGGACAGCTCCGCGTTACGGCAGCGATTAGATGGTGCATCCCTCTTCTTGCCCACGCATTTTGAGTGACATGACTGGCGGCATTTCGTACAACGTCCAAAAGTGCACGTGGAAAACTCCTTACATACCACACACCTGTCCTTCATAATGCCAAGTTGTTTGATGCAGCGGTTGTTTGGTGCGTGCGGAGAATGTTAATAGGGAGTGCTGGTCTCTCGTGAGTTACACCTGTGGACGATGGCTGTTGTTGTTGCTTGCCCGTCGGACAGCAGCCTAGTCTGCCAAGTTTTGAGGTTAGAAAACCGTCGTCAGAAGAAAAGTGGCTCCTGGCTCATAGTACAGTATGTGATGTCATGGGAACTTAAGCAGTAAGCTTGAGATCCCATGGAGCTACTTTCCTATAAGCAGATCACTCCTCAGAGTGAAAGGAATGTCAGAAAAAGCTTGATAATAGCGAGACCAGAAAATAGACGGTGCGACTTACCCGGCAACAGCGAGAGAGGAGAGGAGAGAGGAAGGTGGGGGAGGCTTGAATGATATTACCATAATAAAGGCCCGCGCGATATCGCCGATTGAATCCCCCCCTCGCGCCTCACTCGATCGCTTTTCAAACTTAGACGCACTGTCGAAAATCTAACAACTTAAATTTTTTAAGCTCGGAACAGGAGGCTTCGCGACGTTTCGGAAAATGCCTTATGACGCATGTGACTCTCCGAGTATAAAGCCTTATAACAACTTTCTGTGAAAATTGCTTTTTATGAAAATAACATTGTAATGATCATCCGTCCAAGTTTTCTTTGGCTGAACCAATTTGGACTCGATCTACTTAAAAAGTCATAATGATATTTTCTGATTTCAATAACGCTGAAGAATACAACTTTTATAATGCTTTAGGAATTTCTCGTTATCTTACTTAAAAGCCTTCTTTATTAAGCACACTTGAAAAGTTTATTAAACAGAAGATATTAAAAATGCACAGAGTATAAAAAACAAGAGGGAAAATAAGAAAAAAAATCTCTTCTAAAGCTGCACAAGAAGGCAACCAACAAAACTTGCAACGCGCGGCAATTTTTTGGCCTTAATTCACCACATTCGCTTCCATAATATTATAATGCCGTTAATTCGACTCCGGCGCGCAGAGCCTAATTTTCGAATCCGCGGCGATATTTCATTCTCTCCGCCGGCAACATAAGTAAATAATGTGCGTGTGTGCATTTGTGTAGGGCACGTATTATATTTTAAGGGTACGCGCATGTAGCAGATTAAGTGCAGCGCGCGCCGCCGTGCGCGTTAACTCTAGCAGTGTGTATGCGGGGGAGAAAGCACTTCCTCAGTGAGAAATGGTTTATGTTTCTGTTGAATATAAGGCAGCCGCGACGCGGCGATGCTGGCGGTAGGGGCTTAATGCAAAGCTGCTTAGATACCGAAAAAGCTTTTTAGCGCAGCAATTGCATCTGCAAGAGAGATTTCTCGCCAAGACGAATTTCGTCTGCCATTGTTCTCACCTCTCAAATCCTATAGTAATTAGGCATTCAAAGGCAGGCCCTACATTGAGTTACCGCGCCCGATAACGATTTCATTAGGGGAGAAGTGCTTTTCGCTTTGTTGCATTGAGGAAATGTGTGCCAAGTGTGTAAGCCAGGTAGCCGCAAAAATCAGGCTTATTTATTAAACGCGCACCTGCGTAACGATTAATGTACTAGTTTATATTGCCCATGTAGGGTCGCGCGAGGGATTAGCTTGATGGCTAATTTACGTGGGAGAGGAGATTTAATTAAAATAAGCCGTGCGTAATCTGCTGAATCTTTTCTGCGCTTTTAAATAGCGATTTTAATTTCGGTTCATATCGCTAGACTACCAATTACGGCAATTCGTTGCGGTACAGTGCATTAAAATCGCACTATAAGTAATATATCGATTCAACATTAAACTTTAGTTAGAATAAAGTTATCTTTGAATAATTAAATTATTGGAGAACTATTTTGCTATGATTATTTAGCGTTATTCAAAAGAATTATTAGTGTAGAAAAGCAACAAAGAAAATAATTGAGCCATTGATAAAAGAGATGGAATAATACGTCTTTGTACCATCACGCGAAAACAATGGACATATAACACAGACACGCCAGAGATGAGGGGACGAGTAGACCTGTTGCAAGCTTCCGCGGAAAAGGGTAGCCTTGTGACGCGCAGACTCGCCAAGCAAATTGGATTTTTCGCGGGAATTACATTCTCCGTAACGCTTTAGTCATAATTAAAAAGAGAAAGCGTTGCGAAATTGGGATCAATGGCCGAAATTTAATTAACCAGATACGGCGCGGTGCGCCAACGAACGAGTGTCAATGAATTATAAGCTCACATGTGTGGGCGTAACGGAGCGGGAGGGATGAATGGGATTCGCAAAAATTAGGACGTCCGTACAGGACAAGTCGAAGAAAAGAGAATTTGGAAATTATTCGTGAAAGACTAAAAGTTGTTAGTCAGACCGAAAATAGAGGAATTTATTTTATGCCTGATTAAAAACTTTTAGGGTGCTTCTCTATAATTTTAATCCAAACGATCAAACAAATTCTATTATTTGTTCACTAGGAAATGTGGTATGAAATTTATGCGTAATCATCATTAAATATAGAGAAACTAGAAATTTCATGAAATGCGTAACAAACACATATCCCAATCTAATTACATACGTGATGCTTTCACTAACATCGTGTATGCTCAGGCACTATCCTAAGGCGTCTTCAAGTACATGAACTAACTTAGATCGAGAGCAAAGGCGCTGTGAACGCAGATAACGTATGTAGAATGAGCGCGAAAGTTCTTTATATATCATTTTCTGCTTTACATTCTAATTCAAGTTGGGTCTGTGTGTGTGCGCGCCTGGATCTCAGCTTTTACTAGGTTGATTTTAACTGGACAGGTCTCATTTTTTATTTTTATTTTTTTTTTTTATTTTTTTTTTTTTTTTTGTGATTGCGGAATAGAATAGAATAGAATAGTCATTTATTGTAAACAAATAGCATTTACAAACGGTATATTAAAACATTCGTGAATAAATCGTGTATAAATATATTGGGTACTTGAATTAATTTCCGCCTTTTTTGCGTAGAAAAGGAATATTTATTTTTTGTTAAATAATTAATTACATGTCATTCAAAGTACTGTCCATCGTTAGCTATCACCATTCTCCATCTGTTGGATAAAGCATGAATGCCATCACGAAAGGAGTCCTCGTCTTTGGACTGAATCCATTTGTTAAGCCATTTTTCGATATTTTCGTAAAATTGGAAGTGCTCGTCAGTAGGGCTATGTGCGATCGATCTAAATAAGTGATAATCTGAAGGCGCAATATCTGGTGAATACGGAGGGTGTGGTAAGACATCCCAGTAAAGTGCTTCCAATGTTTCCTTAACGGATTTAGCAGCATGCGGCCGAGCATTGTCATGCAGGAAAATCGCTTTATCATGTCTTTTAGCCTATTCTGGTCATTTTTCTTTCAAAGCTCGGCTCAAACTCATCAATTGTTCTCGATATCGATCGCCAGTGACTGTTTCACCCGGTTTTAGAAGTTCATAGTAGACGACACCTTTCTGATTCCACCAAATGCAGAGCATAACCTTTAAACTATGGATGTCACGCTTTGGCGTTGATGTTGACGTTGATGGTAATGGTTCGCCAGGTTTAGCCCACACTTTTTTTCGTTTACGATTGTTAAAATAAATCCACTTTTCGTCGCCAGTCACCATCCGATGAAAAAATCCTTTTCTTTTGTGTCTTTGAAGAAGCATTTCGCAGGTCATTAAACGTCTTTCCACGTCTTTTTCTTTCAATAAGTGTGGCACCCAATTGCCTTGCTTATAAATATATCCTATTGACTTGAACCGTTTACTAACGGTTAATTCGTCAACACTTAATGATTGTGCCAAGTTTTTTAGCGTTAAAGATGGATCTTGATCCAGTAATGCTTCCAACTCTTCGTCTTAAAACTTTTTGGGCTAGCCAGGGCGTTCTTTGTCTCTCACATCAAAATCACCACTTTTAAATCGGCTATCTAAACCATTCTTTACAAGTGGTTTCAGACAGAGCATGTTCACCGTAAGCCTCGATAAGTAAATGATAACTTTCAGCAGCAGATTTCTTCAAATTAAAGCAAAAAAGTAGCGCTTCCCGCAAGTGTTGCTTTGTAGGTAAAAAATTTGACATTTTCGATGCAATAAAAAACAATGTTGTATACACCTTGGATTAATCATACCTACTAAATTTTCGAGGTTATAGATAGTACTTTCATGTGCATAACCGACTGTGTATATGATATTGAAATAATACTACTTACGACATCTATACGAACGGGCGGAAATTAATTCAAGTACCCAATAAATACAAATTAATCGTGCATATAGTTTGGTCTAGTCAACTAGATGCTCTAAGTCTATTTTGAAATATAAGATATCACAGTCAAATTCTTAATAAATAGCTAATAATACTGAAAAGTAAGTCAAAGACTAGAATTAGTGATATCACAGATGACTAGAAAATTTAGTTGACTAGAAAATAAAATACACGAGAGTGACTATTGTCGTCAAAAAAAAAACTTAAAAAATCGCTGACATAGCCAGGTCGTAGAAAATAAGACTTATAACTAGAAATTAAAAATGACCTAAGATACTAATCTCACTCACATTCACCACTCACGCTAATAAATACATTCATTCGCGTAAATGGGACGACACATTATATAAATTAACATACAAAGTCGCCCATTTTTCGAGTGGTTAATCGAGATCAAGGAGGTGCCCTCTCACAACAGTTTTGAACCTGCTAAGCGATGGAAGATTTCTAACCTCAGCACGCAGAGAATTCCATAGGTGCGTACCGCGTACACTGAATAATTTTATTCCAGTTTCAGTACGCATCGGTGGTGCTGTCAATTCTTTAATTTCGCCCCTAGTTGCAATCCTGGGCACGTACCTGGAGAAGAGACACTCAAGATAGTCCGGGGTACGCATACGCAAGATTTTGTACATCAGTATCTCCATGAAATATTGTCTCCTTGTATCTGTGCATAGCCAGCCCAGGGTCGCTCTATGGGGCGAAATATGATCAGCCCGTCTTACACCCAACACATATCTGACACATGAATTTTGAAGTTTTTGTAACCTGTATCGTAGTTCTTGAAATGCATCAAGAAAAACCACCGAACAGTAGTCCAAATGGGGGAACAGAAGCGCCTCTGCTAGTCGTTTACGCAGTTTCGGTGATGTACTGATGGAAAAAGCGTACACTAAACATTACGCGATTAAATTTCTTACCAATATGATTTATATGTGCTTTCCATGAAAGCTTTGCGTCTAACACAACACCAAGACTGGTAACGGTGTCGGATAATGGAATGCAGGTAGCGCCTCCAAGGTCGATCATCTTCGGATCATCACTTGTATAAAAATTATTGATAAAACGATTTTTACCGAATATAATCGCTTTCGTTTTTGCTTTATTCAACTTCAGAGAGGCGCCTTCAGCCTACGCCGACACGCCTCTGCTGCCCTCTGCAGCGCTGCAATGCCCATATCTCGGGGAATCTAGACATAAACTTGTAAATCATCTGCATATAGGATGTGCTTGATGCTTCTCGGGTCGAGGATGTCACTTATGTTATTTATGTACAGGCAAAACAACAAGGGTCTCAGAACCGATCCCTGTGGTACTCCGAGGTTAGTGTGTAACCAAGACGATGATCCTTGGGAATTCGTGCATGCACATTGCTGCCTACCGGAAATATAGGAGTGAATCCACAAAAGTGCAGTTCTGGAGAATTCCATCAATCTTAGCCTTTCGAGAAGACGAGAGAGAGAGATTGTGTCGAATGCTTTACTATAGTCGAATAGTAACAGTATCGTGACGTATTTTTTGTCAAATCCTTGCCGAATATCCTCCTTTACTTTGAGTAACGCTGTCTGGGTCGAGTGATGTTTTTGGAAACCCGTCTGCAGAGGATCAAGGATTTTGTTGGTTATAAGAAACTCTTGCATCTGGTCTAGAGCTATCTTCTCTAAGACCTTTGAAAGAAAGCATAAAATCGAGATCGGCCTAAATTCTGATGGACTCTTAGATGCAGAGCACTTCTTTAACAGTGTTATACGCGCCTTCTTCCAGAGGTCCGGAAAAACACCCTGTGCAAATGAGCAGTTGAATAGTCGCACAAGATGTTCCCCGATTATGGGGAGAGCCTTAGCTACAACGCTTTGAGGAATGCCATCCTCGCCACGAGCCTGAGACGAAAAATGAGAGATTGCAAGAATAACGTCTGCCAAGCCAACCTCTTTGAATCTAAAACCCTTAGAATTTGCAGTATTCAAAATATTCTTACAATCCCCATAAATGTCCTGTGGTGAGATTAACACGCCAGTAAATCGTTGATTCAGCTCATCAGGCGCGAAGCCATTCAAATCCCGATTTGGTCTGGATAGCAGCCCTAGGTCTTTCAGCTCGTTCCAAACATTACCATTAGCAAGAGCTTCCGATAGTTGATTGTCGTAGTAAGATGTCTGGCTTCTGTCAATTTTTCGTCAACAGTTTGTCGGAGTGCCAGAAACTGCTCAAGATAAATAGTCTTGCCTGTCCTCTTATAACGTTTGTAAGTGGCGTCACGTTTTTTGCTGCATCCTGGTTAGCTCTGATCCAATCCATGATAGCTGGCCCTTTTTTGGCTTTACCATTTTAACGGGAGCAAGTTCATGGATTGCTTTCGTAAGATTGTCACAGAGATGACCAAGTGCAGTCTCAGTATCAGTACTAACAGTATTTGTAAATGGCGACCAGTCGCAAGCAGACAGAAATTCAGCCAATGCAGATGGAGTAATTTCTCTATAGTTTCTGTATTCAATAAGTTCCAAATTTTCTTGTGGCTGTATTACCCATGGAAGAGAAATATCTATTATATTGTGACTATTGCAATAGGTCGCCGGGATGTTGCGTGCGTCAAATATCGTGTCATTGTCGTCGGCAAGAATTATGTCGATCCATGTATGAGATTTGCGGGTGCGATTCGTAGCACCATGCTGAGCCAACTGTAAAGATAATTCTGCAGACAACTTATGAACATAGTTTGCGTCTCAATCATCTTGCAGCAGATTGGCATTCAGATCACCCGTTATGATCTTTCTAGAGTAATTACTGCAATAAAATTTCAATTTATCAGCGAAATCGGTGTTCTTTATAAAAGGTACATCAGGAGGTATATATATGATAGAAACTAGCATAGGCTCAGTGCTCCCGTTTTTGAGAGAACAGAAAATGTATTCTGGCTTCCCTGGCTTATCGCATACTTGCGTGTCAGGCGATTCTAAAATCTCACATGATAAGTTGCTCCAAACACAAAGGGCAACTTCTCGCCCATGTAGATTTCTGTCCTGTCTAAAAACTTTGAATCCTTCAATCTGAATGACATCATCTGCAACAAATTAAACTCCCTACAATGAACAGCAAAAGTATTTTCTTTGAGCCAACAAACCATCATGAAATCGAAAATATCATCAACAACATGGAAAAAAATGGGGGAATTGTTAATATCAACGCCAAAACATTAAAAATCCTAGTCAAACATTTAGTAGACCCCCTGACCCATATCTTCAACCGCTGTATAGATAAGGCCATCTGGCCAGATGCCTTGAAATTAGCAGAAGTTATACCTATATGTAAATCAAAAGAAAAACACTTTGCCACTAGTTACAGACCTATATCTCTTATTTTTAATATAGCAAAAGTACTTGAAAAAACAATACACAAAAGAATAATTACATTTATCAACAAATGCGACACACTTGCCAAAAATCAATATGGTTTCGGGAAAAATAAAAGCACAGAAGATGGGCTAAACCTAATATTAAACGTAATATACGGGAAATTAGATAAGAGTACACCAATCGCTATAATTTTTTTGGATCTCGCAAAAGCTTTTGATACTGTAAACCATCAAATATTATTAGATAAACTATACAATTACGGTATTAGAGGAAGTGCCCATAATCTAATAAAAAGTTATCTAGGAAATAGACATCAAAAAGTAAAATTAAATAACACAACCAGTCATCTCGAATCCGTTAACATGGGAGTTCCACAAGGAACAATTCAGAGACCTCTACTCTTCTTACTATATATCAACGACCTACTACTAGATATCCCTAAAGATACTATAGTCTCATACGCAGATGATACCGCAGTAGTAACGTCAGCCAAAACTTGGAAAGAAGTCGAAACCAAAATGAACGAAACACTGCACAAAATATCAACATGGCTAGCTCTAAACAAGCTTTCTTTAGACATAGACAAAACAGTATACATTGAATTTGGGAATCAAGTAGACAGCACACCTAAAAATCTAGACATTAGCATACAAGGCACAAAAATCAAAAGAGTTGAAAGCACCAAATATTTAGGCATAATTTTCGATAGTTACATGAGATGGAACGAGCATATCGAATACATATACAACTAAACCAAATATCTCATTTTCGTGTTCTATAAGCTATCTAAAATCATGACTACTGATACCCTAAAGATGATATATTACGCCCTATTTTACAGCATTATTTCATATGGAATAATAGCCTGGGGAGGAGCGTATTCTAACAGTAAAAACTTGCTCATTAGACTACAGAGCAGATTACTTAAAATAATCGATAAAAACAAATTTACAGTCGATAAAAATCCTATGAGCATAGATCAAATTTTTACTTATGAATCACTGTCGTATCATTACGAAGACTTACAGACAGCATATATTAACTCTAATAGCACCATTAGGAAAAAAAAATTATACAGATTCCAAGAAGATACTTGACCATTAGTATTAAAAACAGTTATATTAGAGCATTAACACAATTCAATAACCTACCAAATGAATTAAAAACAATTACAAACAAACGCAGCAGAAAACTAAAACTAAAACTATGGGTAAGAGAAAGCACTTAAACAACAAAAATAAATTAATAATTTTTATTAGAAAACCAATTATTCTCAGTAAATTAAATCATTATGGCTACTAATATAGATAAAATAGATTGTCACCAAGTAAAAATGCTGTTTTATTAATTATATTATCAAGGACAAATATCAGTTCTGGAGTCAACGTTAGTAAAATCCAGTGAACTAAAACCACACAGAAGACAAGCGAACATCAAGTATGTTTTTCCTGCATTGGAAGTCCATGGGGAGGCAGCATCACTTAATAAAATGTCACTTGACATTTGCACCTACTGTGTGCAAATGGCTTCTGCAACTTACATCATAACCATTCACATCGACGAATATCGAACTATAACTGGAATAAAATGAAAAAATTAACTAATGAAATAGACGACACTATCATAAAAAGATGTCTATTAAGCTAGCACCGCCACAAACGACCGCAACTATGAAAACTATACCATAATTTATTGCTAATTTGTTGCTAATTTGTTACGCAAATCCCGAATTTGTTGCTCCAATCGTTTCCAAGATATCCTGGCGGTGCTAGCTTAAGACTTAAGCTAGCACCGCCACAGCTGTAACTTTTGAACGAAGAAATATTTTTTGACAGGAGAGGTAGCATAATTTGTTTCTAATTTGTTGCTTCAAGATATTCTAGGTCCCGAATCTCGAAAAACAAAATGGCGCCTATTGCCGCAACATGGTCATACTCCGGATTACGTAATTTTCTGAAATCACGAATAATTCAAGAAAGAACTATCGGATATTTTGTTACTAATGTGTTGTTAATTTTTTACGCTGAGCCCAAATTTTTTATTCGAGCGGTTTCCGAGATATACTGGCAGTGCTGCTACCTTAAGACTTAAGGGGATTCATGCGATTTTAAAATGGGTTCACTATTTAATTTTTATGTCATAAATTATTAAAATATAGTAATGTAAGTTCACACAGATATGAAAGGCAAATACTTTTTGAACCGAAAAAAACTATTGTGATAAAAAAATTTTTAATCGAACACGTAGAGATATTGTTCAATTAGTAAAAAAGTTACTTTTGCTATTTGCCAACTTTTTATTTTTCATTCGATTTTAATGTTTAACATCTCATTTTACTCTTTAAATATTTTTCTACGACCCATTCAAGCTTATATTATGAAATAATTAATATATACGAAGCAACATGTAATTGTTTACAGTTTAGGCACAGTAAAGTTCAAGTTTTGTATATATTAATTATTCCATAATATAAGCCTGGATGGCTTGTAGACAAATGTTTAAGGAGTAAAATGGGACGTTAAACATTAAAATCTAATGAAAAATAAAAAGTTGGCAAATAGCGAAAGTAACTTTTTTACTCATTGAACAATATCTACGTGTTCGATTAACAATTTTTCATCACAATAGTTTTTTTCGATTTAGAAAGTATTTGCCTTTCATATCTGTGTGAACTTACATTATTATATTTTATACCAAAATCACCTCAAAATCACAACTTTGGTATGATTTTTCGGCGCTCGTGGTATAAAATACCGTTCGAAACGAGTGCGGAAGTTGATTATTTACTTCATGTGACTTTTCGCACTCGCTTTGCTCGTGCGAAAAACGTCACATGAAGTAAATCATCACCTTCCGCACCAGTGTCGAAATGTACTATTTTCGACACAAAGCGTCCACTTTGCGCACGCTCGGCCAAAACCGTGCTCGCAAAATCGAGCTTTGCACACGTCGTATAAAAAAATAGTGTTCGATATACGAGTGAGAAAGTGATTTTATCCTCATGTGGCCTTTTCACCCTCGCTTCGCTCGGGCGCAAACGTCCACACGAGGATAAAATCACTTTTTCGCACTTGTATCGAAAATAACTATTAATAATTTATGACATCAAAATTAAATAGTGAACCCATTTTCAAATCGCATGAACCCCCTTAAGATAGCACGGCCACAGCCGTAACTTTTTAACGACGAAACATTTTTAGACGGAACAGGTGGCATAATTTATTGCTAATTTGTTACTTAAAGATAGGCAAGGTCCCGACTCTCCAAAAACAAAATGGCGCCTATGGGCACTACCAGGGCATACCTCGGCTAACGTATTTTTCTTAAATGACGAATATTTCAACAAACAACAATCGGATATTTTGTTACCAATTTGTTACTAATTTTTTACGCTAAGCACAAATTTGTTGCTCAAGCCATTTTCCGGATATCGTGGCGGTGCTACTTTAAAACTGGAGCTAGCACAGCCACATCTGTAACTATTGAACGAAGAAACATTTTCTGACGGGAGAGGTAGCATAATTTGTTGGTAATTTGTTGCTTAATGATAGGCTAGGTCCCAAACCTTCAAAATCAAAATGGCGTCTAGTGGCGGTACCCAGCCATCACCCGCCTTACGTAATTTTTTTAAGCTTTGAATAATTCAACAAACTTCTATGGGATACTTTGTTGCCAATTTGTTGCTAATTTGTTACGCTAATCTCGATGTTGTTGCTCCAGCTGTTTCCGAGATATCAAGACCATGCTACCTTAAGACTTAAGCTGGCACGGCCACGGATATGGCTTTTGAACAACAAAATATTTTTTGACGGGACAGGTGGCATAATTTGTTGCTAATTTGTTGCTTCAAGATAGGCTAGGTCCTAAATCTTCAAAATCAAAATAGCGCCTAATGGCGATACCCAGCCATCACCCGACTTACATAATTTTTTTAAATCTTGAATAATTCAAAAAACTATTATGGGATATTTTGTTGCTAAGTTGTTGCTAATTTGTTGCTAATTTGTTACGCTAATCCCAATTTTGTTGCACCAGCCGTTTCCAAGATATCCAAGCCATGCTACCTCAAGAATTGGGCTGGCACGACCACAGTTATAACTTTTGAACGACAAAATATGTCTATTAAGCTGGACAAGCCACTTCATAAGGGCCGGCTGAAAATAATTCCTTATTTTGTCGCTAATTTGTTGCTAATTTGTTATGCAAACCCCGATTTTGTTGCTTTAGTCGTTATCGAGATACATTAGCTTAAGGGGACGCCAGAGTCAATGTATTTTAAATGGAGCATGGCGCTGTATTCAGTAGAACATGTTTTTATTAGATAAATTAAAAAATTATTATCTTTTTAGATTTTTGAGACTTGAGCACGCTTTGGATATTAATGTTTAGTAATATCTGAAAATCGCAAATCAAACAATCAATTAATTGCCGAGAAAACCTAGAAAAACTTGCGCGGGTAACATAACCTATAAATTATGAAATTGAAAGATAATAGTTTTTTTGAATTTCAAGACTTGAGCGCGCTTTGTATTTAAATTTCTTCAGTCTAGGAAGACTGCATCTGAAATTAAGACGATTTCCCCGCCTGTCATCGAAAATTTATTTACAAGTGTATCAAAGCGATAACATTCTCTTTCAATGAGATCAGCGTATACGGAGACGTATGGAAGGAAAAATATTAGATGTCACGTGTAAACAACTTGTTAAAGAAAGATCAAAGAATCTTCGACACTTTTACATGTGACTACCAATATTTCCTATCACTCACAAATATAAATCTAAGAATTCATACCCTTGATTATTTTATTGTGAACTATAAATCAAGCTAACTTTACTACATGTTTTAAATTTCAAGGTGTTGTTTATAAAAGCTATCATACCATTAAAAGTCAATATGATTCTCAGCCTCTTAGTCTTTATAATTAATATATCTATGAATCTTAATATAATTCTAAGAAGTTTTACGTTCACCTAATTATTTTCCATGTAAAATCATATACGCATTAAATGTTTAGATTTATATATTCATTTATATTCGAGTGATAAAAAGATTTTTGTTTAGAAAATTGATTCTATTCCTATAAGCAAACATAAATTCAGTAAAATTATGTATGTTATTCATTCGAGTAAATTCTTCCGTGAACTATATGAGCCGTTACTTTCTCAACTCGTAAGTAGTCGTGAACAAGTCACCGAAGGAAGCGCAAGAGCAGCATACCACTACCACAATGGATTTAAGAGAACTAAACAAACTTGGACGCATAGAATTTCTGCCTACTCGAAAACTTTCCACTCTGGAAATTAGTATAAAATATAAAATCACTGCATACTTCCTCATCAAGAAAAATTAACACAGAAATAATAAGTAACTGGTTGAAAACGGGAAATAAAAATCTTCGGTTGCTAAGACTTCTTCTGCACAAAGATAATATTACTGTAGCAGAAAATTTCGTAATTGAAAGAGCACGGGGCGAGAGAACGAAGAGGCTTTCTCACGGACGGTCGGCAAGGGCAGTTTCTTTGCGAGCGGGCGAACGGGAGGAAGGGGGACTAGAAAAGAGATACAGAAAAGTATGTATGTATGTGAGAGTGTGTATGCGCGTGAGTGTGTGCAAGAGAGAGAGAGAGAGAGAGAGAGAGAGAGAGAGAGAGAGAGAGAGAGAGAGATCATAAACGAGTGCAAAAATGACGATCGAAACATTATACACGAGCAATCGATAAAAACAAAATGTATTCGATTTGCCGATGCGGAGAATTTTTTTGTTCACGAGCGTCAGTCGGTTCACGAGCACCGAAAGATAGACACTGCTAACCTCTTGCAATAAAACCAATTAAATCAAAGTTGTCTGAGTTTTTTGTGCGCAATTCTCCTCGATTTTGGGGGAACAATGATGTTAATAATTTATATGGGTGGGCAATGCAACAGCATCTACCTTATAGCGAGTTTAAGTGGCTGAGTAAAGATGAAATAATTTCTATAGATTTTAACATTTGAAACGATTCACCAGTTGGATACATTTTGGAAGTAGATTTAGAGTATCAAGAGTTATTTACATGATGAACATAGAGACTTACCTTTATGTCATGAACATATGAAACCACCAAGTTCTTCATAATCAAAACTCATGACTACGTTATACGATAAAAAACTTTATATTCTTCACTATCGTAATTTGAAACAAGCTGTAGCTAATGGATTAAAAATTCAGAAAATTCATAGAAATTTAAAGTTTAATCAAAAAGCATGGCTCAAGACATATATAGATCTAAATACTACCATGAGAATAAATGCGAAAAATGAATTTGAAAAGAATCTGTACAAGCTAATGAACAATGTAGTATTTGGAAAAACAATGGAAAATGTAAGAAATCGAGTTGATGTTAGACCTGTTACAAAATGGGAAGGTCGTTTTAGTGCTGAATCATTAATAGTCCAGCCCAATTTTCGCAGTGGATCAGTTTTAGAAAAAAATCTTCTGGCTATAGAGATGACAAAAACTACTATTTTTATGAATAAGCCAATCTATGTGGACCTCTGTGTATTAAATATATCAAAAACTTTAGTCTATGGCTTTCATTATAATTATATGAAAAAAGAATTTAATAAAAATTGCAAATTGTTCTATACTGATAGTTTAATATATGAAATTTGTAGTATAGACGTTTATGAAATTATGAAACGTATTATTCAACACTTCGATACATTGGACTACCTATCCAATAATATTTGTGAAATGCCACAAGTGAATAAAAAGATAGAAAGTTGGGCTTATGAAAGATGAGTGCAACAGTAGCATTATAACTGAATTTGTAGGTTTACGCAGCAAAATGTATAGTATACGCGTTGAGGGACAAGATAAAGTTAAAAAAGTCAAGGGAGTAAAGATCTGTGTAATGCAAAAAACTATTACTTTTGATGATTATATAGAATGTTTATTAAAAAATTCATTGAAATTCAGAGAGTAATGTATTATTAGATTGCGACTTCGTAATCTATACACTGAGAAACAAGAAAAATTAGCTTTAAGCCCTCATGATGATAAAAGATATTTTTGAAACTCCGTGCGAGAAGTTCGATTTCTCGCACGCTGCGTTAAACGATGCGTGCAAAAATCTCACTTCTCGCACGTCGTGTCAAAAAATACGGTTCGACACTTGTGTGAGAAGTTGATTTTCTCCTCGTGTGACCTTTTCACCCTCGCTTCGCTCGGGTGCAAACAGTCACACGAGGGGAAAACCAAATCCTCGCACTAGTATCGAAATGTACTATTAGTATCAGGAGAAACAAATACATTACCATGGGGTCATTATAAAATATGACATAATAATAATAAAATTATTTTTTTTTATCAATCCAACTATTATGCAATTTATGAAATCCTAACCATTTAACATACATTTGATTGCCACGTTTTTAAGCACTTTTTCCACAAGATAGACATCTGGATATTTAGCTTTAAGGTAGTTCTTACCCAAGAAAACGATCGTTAAAAAAGTATTGTGTATAAGCTATTGCTCAAATATTATATTACAAGTGACAGTAAAATCCAAAAGTAGGTTGCTTTAAGTAACAGAAAAATTTTTCAAATATAAATTATATACATTAAAGCCTAAAAGTTGGTAAATAAAGAAAAATATCACAAAAAGTCATGAATTATTTTTGTTTTTTATTCGATTTTTTTCTTCAAAACACTATTTTGTTTCTGAAACGTTCCTCGATAAATTCACCGCATGAAATTGTCAACAAATCATTTTACACAAAGTTAGAGCTATTAGTTGCTAAGTTTTTGTAATTTTTTTTTTAAACAAATTTCTCTAACTTTGTGTAAAATGATTTGTTGATAATTTCATGCGGTGAATTTATCGAGGAACGCTTCAGAAACAAAATAGCGTTTTTAATAAAAAAAATCGAATAAAAAACAAAAATAATTCATGACTTTTTGTGATATTTTTCCATATTTACCAACTTTTAGGCTTTAATGTATATGATTTATATTTGAAAAATTTTTTCTGTTACTTAAAGCAATCTACTTTTGGATTTTACTATCACTTGTAATATAATATTTGAGCAATAGATTATATAGAATACTTTTTTAACGATCGTTTTCTTGGGTAAGAACTACCTTAAGCAGTTCTTGTTCGAAGAAACCACCGGCAATGGGCCGATCTCGATAGTCTTTTAGCTTGTAGGTAACTGGATTAGTAGCCATCACTTGACTTATTGTAAAAATTTCTGTTGACCAATTAGGCGTATAAATTTTGGCTTTTTCACTATTTTAATCTGTCAAGCAAACTTCGCAAGTACTCCTGCCTCGTTGGCCAATGTTATATCTTTAGGCTTCATTCCAATGGTACGATGTTTGCTGCTATTATAGTCCTTTAGCAAATTGGGCAAGATATCAAGCCACTTATACTTTCCACGAAACGCTTACAAATAAATGCTTTGAGATTACTGTATGTCGAATAGAGATTAATTCCATATCGTTACATAAGACTTTGAAATGTAGCATTGTAAAATTTTTTGCCTCGATCGGTCTGTACATTTGTTGATTTGCGTCCCTGCTACAAGATAGACTCCATTGCTGCTGTGACATCACTGTCAGTCTTTTGCTTTATCGGAACAGCCCATGCATACTTGGAGAATACATCGATAACAGTGCGCATATATATATAGCAATTGTTTTCTCGAGCATAAGGCTGCATCTCCTCTAGATCAGCTTGCCACGATTCATCCAAGCCACGTACAATAAACTTGCGTCGTTGGTAATTTCAACGTGCAGGTGTATGAAGCTCCTTAACGACTTGCTGCTGCATGACCTTCATTCTGAATTATTGAAATTTCTTGTAATTTTGTCGTTCAGGTAAGGAAAAAGTATTAGAAGAAAATTTATTCATAAAATTATTACACTGTGATTCGTTCTTTTTTTGATCTTTTTGACTATTGTCAGAAAGTTTTGTATATGGTATATTGCTGTTTGCAGTACTATTTGATTTATCCATTCTCGACGAGTGGTTGAACGATACTGTGATAAATTCATAATTGGAGATCTATTTATAAGATTTTACCCCTTCAATTACTTGCTGCATCTTCTAAGCTCTGAATTACAGACTGTATTTTTGAAAATATTGCATCCATTTCATCTCTGTGAGCCTCAATAATACATCTAAATTGTCCAAATTTGCTCTTAATTTAGCAATTACTTCATACAAGCTTCTCATTTCCATTTTAACTATGCGCTGTACAGTATCCAAATTAACAGCATCACCTGATTAGGTAGGCTCGGCAACGTTACATAATCTCTTGCCGTCAATGTTGTATTGTACGTCAGAAGTTACTTTGAAGCCAACACCCGGAGGACCATGACTACCTTCAGCACGCTCGAGATTACATCCGAATACATCGACACTCATGTTGTAACTGACTGCAATACCATCGAGTTCAATCGATTTATACTCAAATATGTATTATATTCATGTAAGAGCACAGGCGTAATTATTTCAGATAGTCTCTGAATTCGCATCCGAAAATGCTCTCGATCACGTGAGTAGTTATTACAACACTATAGCGAGACCCCAAACAATGACTCATCAGCGCCTGCCGAGGTCAATACTTGTCGGGGCCTCGTCATAGAGCTGCGTTAGCAAAAGTTTGTGCATATGCGTGGCGCACACACACGCGCGCGCGTGTTTAATTAAATTAGAAGAAAGTCACTAAACACAGCACTTGAACCCCCATTGTAAATCACAAATAGTTCATACTTATTCGCGGCGTTCTGGAGGTTGGTGAAGAAATTTTCATCTTGAACAAGAGCTTCCGAAACTCTTTTTGTCATGAATACATCATATTCACTCTCCAACTCAGCCACAACTTTCCGTCCCTATTTAGTAGTCACAGTCTTCAAACTTCTTATCATATAACGCTGGCTCTTGGTCAGATCGACCAACCTTTTCGTTGGGAGGAATCCTTCACGGGCGATCGCATTTAACTTCGAAAGATCCATATGTAACAAAAAATTTGCAAGTGTTTAATATTAAATTAAGCAAAAAAGAACAGAAAAGAAAATAACTTTTAATAATAACATGTTTACCTTAGAATTCTTTCAATTTTTTTATTTTTGGCTCGTTGATAGAGTAAGGATCGCAAGGCCTTCTCAAACCATTCTCGAGGAGCGGATGGAAGTCAGCCGTTGGCTGCTGGAAGTCGGCCGTTGGCTGATGGAAGTCGGCTATCGTCCAATAATACGCTCGAAGCGAGTGTCGCTCAAGCCGTCGATGTGATTCAGAAATTTTTTAACAAATACTGTTTTACCGCAACCGGTTGACCCACTCAATGTACAAGTCCACGGATATTTCCAGCGTTTGATCATAATTCACACTGACTGTGCACTCCGAAACACTTCTCCCGAAGAGCTCGTAACCGCGTCCGGTGTCCCCCGCACGCGGCCGCTCGCGAGTCCGCGAGCCTTGTGGTGGGGCTAGTTTCGCGGCAAACCAGTTCTCTTGTCGGCGCAGCGGTGGCCAATGAGATCTTAGCCGCTGTGCCTCCCACGGTCGCTAAATCAGCTTGTTGGGGTGCACCAGCAGCCAATGAACTCTCTTCTGATGTACCGCCGTCGCTAATCACAACGATGGAGACACAGCGGTAGCCAATGAGATGTTTTTACACTGCGTAGTCATCGGTCACGAGTGAGTTCTTTGTATTGCTACATCAGCACCACTAACTTTCCAGGATGTGCTCCCCAGATACGTCAGTAGTAGTCGGACCGCCGATGTACCCGTATGGATAACTGAAACAGCATTTGAAACAACTACTTCCTACAGTCGACAGCCGATTTCCAGCAGCCAACGGCCAACTTCCAATAGTCGACAGTCGACTTCCCCGCTGGTCATCCGCTCCTCGAGAAAGGTTTGAAAAGACCTTGCGGTCCTTACTCTATCAATGAGCCGAAAAACACCAGTGTCTGGTATAAGTTTGTTGGAACGTCAAAATGATGTAGGTACATTCACCATGGTACAGAGAGGCTATACACAAAAGTTATAAAATTCTCTCTCTCTCTCTCTCTCTCTCTCTCTCTCTCTCTCTCTCTCTCGCACGCGCGCTTCCGGTGAGCGCGGACGTGTCTTCTCGCGCTCCGCCTTTGAAAGTCTTTTTCTTACTCCCTCACCCGAAAGTACGTACTTTCGGCCCGCATCTCCGAGCCGAAAGTTAACTTTCACACCCTATTTTAGATCAATCGCGAGCTCTGATTGGCTGCCGAAGGTTCCCGACCCGCTGCGCTTGAGCGCCGCCGCGCGCATGAGCCACTCTGTCTCACTCGCACATCCGAGCGCACACTCGCTCTGACTGTTGACATGTACGAAATAGACAGAGGAAAGTGCACGGGTGACGAGAAAA
The DNA here is from genome assembly GCA_036365515.1 of Torymus aiolomorphi. Classification (NCBI taxonomy): domain Eukaryota; kingdom Metazoa; phylum Arthropoda; class Insecta; order Hymenoptera; family Torymidae; genus Torymus; species Torymus aiolomorphi. The sequence continues at coordinate 94,275,569 of CM070874.1, forward strand.
AAGAGTTAGTTGAAATAAAAAGTGGTGTTGTTTGATCGTGGTCATTGCTTTTTTTTTCTTGTTTCCTACACGTACTCTCGAGTCGTGTAGAAACAATTAAGTGACACACTACGCAAGTCCCAGTAGTCTGGCTGCACGATATCTTACAGAAAAATTAATAGCTCGACACGCACTCTGACTGAAATTCTCTCGAGAAATGTAAAGATGAATTGCTATTGCCTACAAATTCTCTCGAGAAATGTAGCAATAGATACTGCGTTCACATGCAGTGATAGTGTCCGCCTTCTAACCTAAAACATGCTTAACCAAAAAAGTCACGATTGAAAGCAATAAAATTACGTGCAATTTCTCAATTTCCATTGAGATAAAAAAATGTCTTTCAAAGAAACAAACACAGATGAATCCTCATCCGATGGTTCTGAAGACGAAGAAGAAATATTAAAAAATGTTGACCAACAGGCAAAAATAATTGTAGAGTCAGAAACATTACCAAAGAAGTCTTCCGAACGCTACCTCCTAGTCTACAATGCTTACAAAAAATGGAAAGAAGAAAATAAAAATTCACTTTCAACAAACTCCGAAGAAAACAATTTAATTGTTTACTTTAACACGTTAAAACTAAAATTGAAATCGCCAACTCTATGGAGCATATGGAGTATGCTTCCAAATACTTTAAATATAAAAGGCAATATTGATATTACTAAGTTCTTCGCTTTAAGAAGTATGATAAAAAATTATGGTATTTAGGTTACAAACCTAAAAAATCAAAAACTTTAACCTGGACTGAAATTATGAATTTTATGACAACACCCGATGATCAAGAGTATTTAGCCACAAGGTAATTCATTATTTAGATTAGTATGTAGGAGTTCGATCTTCCCGAGGCAAGGATGTGAGAAATAAATTTTCACATGTGTATGACAATGTTTCGGTGAACAATGTCACCCTGATCAGACCAAAAAGTTAATTTTTGTCACGAAAAACAATTCTTGTAGGCTTTTTTTTCTCCTCCGCCGCATAAATGCGGGGGGGGGGGGAAGAAAATTTCACAACAATCCTTCCTACATTGGCTTTGGAAATCGTTCTTGTCAAGCCTTTTTAAATTATTCAATTTATATAGGAATGCTTGAGAACGTATTACCGAAATCAATGTTTACAAAACAAAGGCTAGGTAGTTAGTATACACGCTGTTTTTGATTGTGTGTATGTAGGTGTGTATTGTTATTTTCTTTTGCAAGTTTGTAGTAAATGTGTGTATATGTGATTCAAATTTTGTGTGTCTTCTTTTTTATTGACTGGTGGTTTTTCTAAATGTATGTGTAACATCTCCGATACTAATCTTTTGTTTAAGTTTTCTTCTTTATCTACTATGTCGTAATTAGTGAAGTTGAATTTGTGACCGGTTTCATTTTCGTGTATAATTGTCGCAGAATCCTTTGATGTTTTCTGTTCATTTGCTCTTGTCATTAGTTTTCTTTTTGTTTATCCTATGTATGTAGCAGGACAATTATTGCAATGAATGCGGTAAACGACGTTATTTTCAAACTCTTTCTTAGTTTTGTCTTTGCCTTTAGTTATGATACTTTTCATATTGCTATTAATTTTTGGAATCGTTTGAATATTGTGTTTTTTAAAGCTAAATGATACTTGTTCAAAAAAAAAAAAAAAAAAAAAAAAACGGTTTATGTAAGGGAGACAGATTAAAGGTTTGTTTTGGTTTGTACTAGTATTCGTGTTGGTGTTGTTGTTATTTAATTTTGCAATGCGTTTACTTACATATTTATTTATGAATTTGGTTGGGTAGTTATTTTCTCTTAGTAAATTTTTTGCTGTGTTTATGTTATCTTTGTGGAACTTAATATCTGCTCGTTTAATAGCTCTGTCTGTTATGTTGTATACCATTGCTATTTTTTGAGAGAGTGGATGTTGTGAATGATAGTTTAGGAATCTGCCGGAAAATGTCGGTTTGTTATACCAATTTGTAATAATTTTCTGGTTTTCTTTAATTAATATGATGTCAAGAAAACTTATCGAATTATTTTTTTCGATTTCATGAGTGAATCTTAATCCTACATACACACAATAAAAAACAGCGTGTATACTAACTACCTAGCCTTTGTTTTGTAAACATTGATTTCGGTAATACGTTCTCAAGCATTCCTATATAAATTGAATAATTTAAAAAGGCTTGACAAGAACGATTTCCAAAGCCAATGTAGGAAGGATTGTTGTGAAATTTTCTCCCCCCCCCCGCCCCGCATTTATGCGGCGGAGGAGAAAAAAAAGCCTACAAGAATTGTTTTTCGTGACAAAAATGAACTTTTTGGTCTGATCAGGGTGACATTGTTCACCGAAACGTTATCATACACATGTGAAAATTTATTTCTCACATCCTTGCCTCGGGAAGATGGAACTCCTACATACTAATATAATCATACCAGCCGAGGGATAAATTCATACAATAACACACCGTTGTTATTTCATCAAAATTCATTATTTATATATTCACTTCGCAATTAGTACTCTTATACTTGGTTAATTTACACTATATTTTTAACATTCACAGGTAATACTTACATTTGGAATTTGTGCTGCACTCCGCTGTGATGAATTAACTAATATGAAACTTAAAGACCTAAAAGACTTGGGTGATGCCTTTCTAGTATCGATCCAACATAACAAAAACGACTACGCTGACGAGTTTCTTATTGGAAACCCTTTCTATAACAAGGTTAAACATTACATTTCCTTAAGACCAACCGATCAGTTTACAGATAGATTTTTCATCCACTACAACAAAGGCAAATGTACTCGTCAAGTCATTGGAGAAAATAAGATACGTGAAGTACCACAGACTATTGCTTCTCATTTAAAATTACAAAATCCAAAAAAGTACACAGGTCACTGCTTTAGAAGAACAGCAGCAACGCTTCTTTCTGAATCCGGTGCAAACATGCAAATGATTAAACAACTAGGAAGGTGGCGTTCGGATGCTATAGCACAAGGCTATATAGAAAATTCACTACATAATAGACAAATGATTTTCAATCGTATTATCCGTACAGCTACGACAAAAATTCATCCAAAACCATCGACAAGTACTACACCCAATGAAGCTGACTCCGACTACCCTTCAAATTGGTTGCATTCCAACCAGGAATTCACTACGAACCAGTTTCATTCAATTCCAAGTAAGCATAAAAAATATTAATATACTAGATAAGTTTGCTCGATGCCATCTGTACTTACTACCTTTCATTCCTAACAAACTTTATTTCAGACCAACAACTCAACTTTACCACAGCCAGCAATAAGAAAATACTTACACCGGAAAACAATGAAAATCAACCCTTGACAAACCACAACAGCAAAAAATTTCTTTCAAAAACACCAGTGAAAGTAAGATTCAAAGATAAAGTAACTACTCAACCAATTCCATGTAAAAAAAGAATTCTTGAAAATTTAAATCCTCAAATTCAAGATGAAATGTCTCATTCGAAACCAAAGACAAATACTACACCCGACAAAGATGAATCAGATTACAATTTAAATTGGTCAGATTTCAAAGAAGAAATCACTACGAACAACTTCAATTCAACTTCAGGTAAGCATAAAAAATACTAATGTATAGAGTCGATGCCACCTGTACTACTTTTCATTCGTAAAAAACTTTATTTCAGATGAAAAACCTACTACGACAACAAGCAATACAACAACTCTTCAACCGCAAACCAACACCAATGAATCAAAAAGAATTCTTAAAAATTTTAATCCTCAAGTTCAAGATAAAAATCAAAACCAAAATCAAAATAAATCACTGAATGCAGATAAAAATCAAAATCAAGATCAGAATAACTCATTGAATGATCAAATAAATTCAACTTTAAACAAATATATTAAAATTAAAAATTGTACTATCAACGGCAATTTCATTGTAAATATTAATAATTACAAATCTGATAAAGAAAATCATTTGTAAAGAAAAAAAATCAAACAAAAATTTATTTTATATTGAGATTAATATCTTGAAAGTTTAAATTATTAAGACCAAAGTTTATTAATTTAAATATAAATCTTGTATTAATTATTGTATTAATATTTGATGTTAATATATTGAAAAAGATTAAATTATTAAAATCAAACTTTATTGTACTTATTTAATCACCTTATTTCTTTCTTTTTTTAATGAATGTGTTTCTGATGCCCGCCCGACATTTGCAAGACCGAGGCGAAGCCTCGGTCTTGCAAATGTCGGGCGGGCATCAAACCATCTCTGCAACAGCGAAAGTAGTAGACGCCCAAAAAACCAGCTCTCCTCGCCGATCCGAAAGAAAAAACAGTCGGTAATATCGACCGAGCTATCCAAAGCGGCCGAGAGAGGCACTACTATCGAGCGGGTCGAAAGAAAAACTAACACTCAAACACAGCTAGCAGACGACAACGCAATTTTATTAATTCTTTAACAGTTACAGAACGTACTTTCGGCCGGGGAGTAAGAAAAATAGTATACAATACTTGGACCGGAAATTGGATTTCCGGGGCGTGCGTGATATGACGCCCGAGGCGAAGCCGAGTACGTAATCGTAATATACTATTTCTGCCGTTTTTTCGTCCCCGAGAGACCCTACGACCGCAGTATGGCATGCGCAGTTTTGCCATACTCGACTGAGGTGTTGTCTCGCATCGGTTGTTGCATCTGTTGTGTCTGAGCATCGATTTTACTGCTGTTCTGTGAGCCCGGATCATAACCTCAATTCTACGAAACGAAAGCGAGATTTCGAGAACCGACACCAGCTTCATCTTTCGGTTGAGCATGCTCCCGACACCTCGCACCTCGTAGGACCATGGCCAACAAGCGACCTAGGCAGGAGGATGATGACGGCACCGCATCGCATGCAGTTTTCCTTACTGCCGAACAGGTAACGCAGCTCTCCGATAGTAGATAAGCAACAGGGCTTCTGGATCCCCCCACCACTCGCCCACTGACTCAGAGAAGCGCTCTGATTGGTCGAGATGGACAGGTGCGAATTAATTACAGGTGAGACAGTGACGTCATCGAACCTTCTCGAAGATTGCATGCTCTTACGTAATAGCATCCAAAACGTTTTGAAGCGTTTGCGTATGATGTCAAATATGCGATGATGGGTGTCAAATTACAGAATCCAAGAAATAGCAGTTCAAGGTTAGGATATCAAATCTCCTCTAATTATTTGTAATTCAACACCTTCGTGCCCCCATCCCCCATCCCCCATCCCTGCATCGATGACACAGTTTGCGCAAACGCATCCCCCATCCCCATCCTTGATTTGCGATGACGTCATTAAATATTACGCCACCCTATTAAATATTGCAAAATATTGCCATATACACCTATGCATGTGTGTGTGAATGTGTACACATTAACTTCTAATGAACATATATTGATGCCCACGTATATGCAATGCCCCATCCCCCATCCCCGATTTGCAATGACATCATTAAATACTACGCTTAAATATTGCAAAATATTACACCATATGTGTGTAAAAGAATGTATGATCATCTTGATACATACTAGCGAACGTGTATTGATGCCCACGTACATGCGTTATTTATCGCACCTCCTCTTTGTTCCGATATTCGCACCGCGCGATTCTTGGAACTGGAGAGTATTTCAATTGCGCTCTCCTTATCCACTCTCTTCGTTTTGTCTTATAAAATTTAGGATTATTAATTTGCTAATAAAAATTTTATTTAACAATGTCAATGGGTAGAAGGCCCGATAATCACGTCTCATGAAGAACCAAAAATTTCATTATTTTTTCGATATCTTGAGCCGTTTACGAGATATAGAATAAAATTAATTTTAGCATGAGTTTATTTAATACTTTAATTTACGTATGAGATATGAGGAAAGAAAAATGAAAACAGTAATATTCAGTATAAGAAATGTTTATTAAGCACAATTTTTACATGTATTGCGTAATAATTTTACATTCATTTCAATTTATTTCATTGAACTGCAGCCCTTTATTAAACATAATTTTTTACAAGGAAGTTTTTCATATTATATTAGCATTACATTGAATGCAATCTCTTCTTAAAGGTGGCACTACAGTTTCCATATAATTGTGCTCTCGACAACGTAGACATTTTAAAATTTCTTCATCACTTTTTAAATCTTCAGGCAGCTTAACCCACGCCTGCTCGAGACTATTTGCTCCGAACGTTGTGAGAAATGCCTTAGGCAACTGAGCAATATCTGTAGGACTCATAAACGACAAATGTTCAGTGCGAAAAAATATCTTGAGCGATCTTTCTAGTGATGGAGTATTATCATGATAAAATTTTCTGAGCAATAGTACATTCTTATATGCACAATTTGCCTTATAAGCAAGTCTATGATGTGGGCATAGCTGCTCCAACACATCAAACTTGAGTCTCTGTAGTGATGGACAGCGCATGTCACTGATATCATATGCGTTGAGATTATATTGTTCAAGCCATTGTTTTTTCTCCAGGCCTTTAACATAAACAACACTTGCATTATGTAGACTGTTGCGTAGCACATTTTCGAGTTCTTCATATGGCAATTCGCCAGAGCTCCATGATAAACCGTGATAATTAATTACGCTCCAACCAGCAGTTTTGGCTCTTATATTTTGCTGAATGTCTACACCACGGTGTGGGTGGCTTGAAGGTAAACACCGCTGGTTTCACGTTTCCACTCAGAGGCACAATGGCTAATTCTTTGACAACAAATTCATTGATAGGTTGCTTGAACCCTTGCACATTCAGCACGTACTCCATGTTGACTGACTGATCAGATAGCTTTGCAGGGTCTTTTATACCTTCATCCCCTCCTTAGACTAATTTCTTAATATCTCCACTCATGGGATTATATTCAATAATACGATCGTGTAATATCAAGCAGTAAGCTGATGTCTGTGCTGGAAAATTTTCTTTAGCTTCGAATTCAAGACGAACGTCAACTGGAGCCTGCTTCAACGACTCATTCTGCTTTGAACCATCGATGACAATTAGAGGAGCATGCTGTATATACTCTCCTTTCTTGACCATAGGTTCTGCTACCTCTTTTCCATAATACACACTTTGAAAGCTTACATACATATCATATAATAAAGCGAATTGATTTTGATCAATGTTAAGATTGAGATTTCCATAAGGATAGTATTGTGAATTGAGAAATAACTTCACATTACTTATATTGCAATGATCAAAGCGGCTAGCATTAGATCCACTTTGTCCTTTACGATTAGTCTGAAAGCCTAGAATGACGAATCGTGGTTTTTCCAGCTGATTCGATGTCTTTACAGTCCAAACATGCTTCGATGTGGTTGGGAGTAATGAATACTCGTATAGCTCCCAACTCCGGAAACTCATAGCAATCGATTTTTCCTTCTGTAGGTAATGAAAGAGACGTATTTTATGCTTGTCAGATAATACCACATACGGCATTAACCATTCAATTTTAATTAGATTAATTTTAAATTCTTCTGCTTGCGTTTGCACGATAGCATTTACATCAGTTTTGGATTTTGTTAGAACAAGCTCATGTTTGCAATTGACTATAATTTTACGATAGTCTTCCGCAAAGCCTAGAATCATACTTAGCGGTATGGACACATCAAAGTAGCCAGCATTATTGGTGATTTGTTGAGTTTCTCCAATATCAATCCAGCCTGCGTTTTCCAAGTTTTGTGTAGGATTGAACGATACCAAATCGTTCATTAGACTTGTCAAGCCAACGTTTTTACATTTATCAATCTCTACAGCATTAATTTCATATCGGATTTCTTCGAAAAGATGACAGAGAGCATTATTTACAAGCTTTGTGTTGACTGCAGCTGTACCATCTACCTTAGTTAATCGACCATGAATATGTAATGAACTACGTGAAGGTAGTAGACAGAGATCTTGATGTTGTATGGCGATACGAATTTCATCGCTGTTATTGAAAGCGGATGAAGTGTAAGGCTGATGTGCATGCACTTCATAATGAGCGACAGATTCATCGAATTCCACGGGTGATTGTACGTTCAATATGTCTTCCATCTTTGAAACAGCAGAAAAACAGACAACTTATTTTTTTCTAACGTTTCTTCTGATCTGGAGGCCTAGGCTTACTAGGAAGCGAATACTCTGTGGTGTTAGCTCTTTCACTGCTCGATGATGACTGATCTTCTGGAGACATGGTTTGGTCTTAATATAGCTTTTGCGGTTATATACGATTCCCATGATTATGATGCTGCTTTGATGTGTAGTCTGATTGTTATAATTTCTCCACGAAAATTCACAAAGTTTCCGTCTTGATTGACAATGCGCAACTGTATATTATCGATAGTATGAGCTGTAATTGGTAAATAAATAACTTGTGTTGGAATTCCAATGATCTTATAGCCTGGAGGAACAGCTGGAAAAAATTCATGTATCGTATGTACTTTCTGTCCGTTTATATAGGCTCCAGCTGTAATGTTGCACTCAACTCGCAAAGCGTTAACCTTGAGAATAGCTACAGGTAAATCTGATTCGTGAGTGATATTTGCTGAAAGAGTACGCTGTGTAAAACCTAATAATCTTCCAATAGAATCTTGCGGTTGAAAATCTATCGTATGACTGCACTTTATAGTACTGCGAAGAGTATTATTATTAGGTTTAAGGCTGAGTACTATGCCTTTAGGTGTAAGTATTTCCTGTAGATGGCGCTCAATGTCTTCAATCTCCCAGCTACCTGTCGGTAATGTCACTATCTCTTCTCCGACGTAAAACTTGTTATTTCCAATATCAATATTGGGTATTGAATTGAAGGTTAAAAGTTCAACCAATCCTAGAACGAATCTTTTATTTGCCAAGAGTTCAATTGGTGGAAAGTATTGAGCTTCTAGTATAGATGACGTTCCGGATAAACTTAGCATCAATGATTCACCCATGACTGCATAATTAATACTGACTATGTACAACATTTACATTGTTTTATATAGCCTCACTCAGAAACTTTAAACAGAGATGTCCACAGTTGTACGAGTTATAATCTTGATATCTATCGTGATTATACTTTACGGCGCTAACGCCCAGGTAATCCAGAAGTTCTACAGGTGGTTGAAGGTCTCCAAAACTATCAAAGTACACAACGTTATTGCCTCGTTTTCGATAGGCTACCCAATGTGTGCCAAGTCCTCTTTCATCATCGAGATTAACGATCGCTGATTCGCGGTAATGTGGACCTTTTGCTGGTAATGTATTTCGCATGAATATACCTCGAAAGTATGGAATTTGCATAATACGAGCATACTTTATCAAGTCAGCATCAGTCAGTGCTCTATGAGGCAATTTTACATCGAAGTTTTTTTTTGCCACGTCCGCTGTAGTTCAAGTTGCCGTTTAGCAGCTTTTGCATCATTTACTGCTTTAGCTATGCCAGGAGCGCCACCTGCCAGTGCACCAGTTGCACTTAGACCCGCAAATAATGGAATCAGAAAAGGTAGAAATCCACCGATTTTTCGTGGAATTGGTAGTACACGAGGAATGCGTACTTTGGCTTTACCACCAGCCTCCTTTACAGCATCTCGAGCACTTTTCAATGCAGCTTGAATTACCTTGTGTGAATCACTACTATGGGAAATCGGTTTTGAGGCTGCTTTAACTACTTTAGTGAGTGTAGTGGTTGGACTCTTTTTCAGCCCCATACCGAACTTTGATTTTAATTTCATAGCGCTTGTTACAGTATAAGCTGCTGCTTTCTCACCAATACTTGCGTCTTTAGCGAAAACACGTTTTCAGGCTTTATCTGCTAATACTCTATCAGCAGCGTTTCTAACCTCAACGCTCTCTCGATTCCGTGAGTAGGCAATGTCGTGTTCTTTACAAGCTTGGTCTAAAGGATTAATTCCAGGGTCACCTCGAGCAAGACGCTTTGCAAGTTTAGTCCCAGGTCCGCAGTATTGATAGCCAGGCAGATGTAATTCAAATGGAAGCTTATTGATGACTGTATTGACTAAGCCTCGACCTTTACGCGTATTGCGTTTACGCTGCTTATGCTCAATCATGATGTTAACACCTCGGAGGATAAATACATACTAACTGGAAATGTATATAAGTATGATGTATATATACGTTCAAGGTTAGTTTACTTTGAGACGTCAAACATTGAACCTGGAGTTTAAGGAGCAACACGTTAAACTACCTGTTGTGAATTTTGATAAATTAATGACGCAACAAAAATCAAAAAGACGTCATGGAGAATTACTTCCCAATAATATTAGAGCTGTATTCTGTGGTCCATCAAACTGTGGCAAAACAAACGGTCTACTCTCACTCATTACTCATCCTAGTGGATTAAAATTTGAAAATGCATATGTTTACTCAAAATCACTGGAACAGCCCAAGTACAAATTTCTCAAGCTTCTCTTGAAGCCTATAAATGGAATTAAGTATTTCCCATTCAAGGATCATGATGAACTAATATCAATAGAAGATGTACTTCCAAATTCAATTATCATATTTGATGATGTAGCATGTGAAAAAGAAGAAAACATTAAAAATTTCTTTTGTATGGGAAGGCACAAAAATGTAGACTGCTTCTATCTATGTCAATCTTATGCTTACATTCCAAAGCATCTAATACGAGATAATGTTAATCTATTAGTATTATTTCGACAAGATGATATGAATTTAAAGCATGTATATAATAATCACGTAAACACAGATATGTCATATGCGCAATTTAGAGATTTGTGTTCAAGTTGTTGGAATAATGATAAGTACGGATTCCTTGTTATCGACAAAGAGAGGGCACTTGGTAGTGGTCGATATAGAAAGGGGTTCGATCAATTTCTTATAAGTATAGCTGCCCCAAAGCAAAACCGATTAGTATGATTTCAATTGTTCATCAGACAATATGGCACACATCAAGCAAGAGGAAAACGTTCTCAATCAAATTGTAAAATCGAGAGAAGCAATTAAGCGAAAGTACAAGCAGTTGAGGCAAGATAAAACAGATGTAGAAAAGGTGTTGGGGGAAACATTTAAGCCTATTGTAAGTCCACTTGAAAAACTCGTTGATGCTGCACAAACAGAGAAAAAGAAAGTAATTAAAAAAAAGACCGAAGAGGAGCAAGAACCAAGTTGTGTTCAAGAACTTAGCTCAGATAATGAAGATGAAGAGGAATCACAAAGTGATCTTGATGAAACTGTAAAGACTAAAAGAGTAGACGCATCATTTGAAACAGCTGAAAGCGGACAGGATGATGATGATGAAGAAACAGAATTTGTTAAAAAAACTTACCTACAGACCTTAGAAAAACGCCCCAACTCACTCGATAATATCTATGGGGTACGAATAGAAGATAATGTAATGAAAATTGGTGACTCACCTATAGATTTTACAAAAACATATGTGAAAGTTCAAAATGTAAACTATCCAAAAACAGCAGGTTTACTTCAATTGCTCTTTCAGAAGTAACCTGACTTGATGCACATAGGTTCCAATGATATTGAAAATTATCGACAAATCGTAGAAGTAACGAATGCTTTTAGAAAAAATTATAGTGAAACTCAACCTATGCATAAGAGTAATAGTAACAAATATAAAGACTTCATAGGTCCCTATTTCGATAAATCAATAAACAGAAGTGTTAGTGGCTCAGGCCTCTTACCTAAATATAAGATTGCAAGAAAAGATATGCGTATGGACTATGTATACTGGGATGATCCTAACGAATTAGTTGATCGTCTTCGCTTACTCTTGGCTGAACTGGAAGCTGGCAATCAGAGCCACACAAATGAGATTCATTCAATCATTGAAGAACTCAAAGAAGCAGGTTACATACATTAAGATGTCTTCGAAGAGAGTTCACTTTGATGCTAAACCAGTTATTCATGTGATGCATGTGTGGTCCTATGCCAGTCGAGCTGCACGTCACGGAGAATGGGAACAGATAGCACGTGATCGAGAGCGTTTTCGAATGCGAATTCAAAGATTATCTGGAATTATTACGCCTGTGCTCGTACATAAATATAATACATATTTGAGTATAAATTGATTGAACTCGATGGTATTGCAGTCAGTGGCAATATGAGTGTTGATGTATTCGGACGTAACCTCGAGCGAGGTGGAGGCAGTCGTGGTCCTCCAGGTGTTGGATTCAAAGTAACTTCTGACGGACAATACGACATTGTCAGCAAGAGGTTATGTAACATTGCTGAGCCTACCCAACCAGGTGATGCTGTTAATTTGGATACTGTACAGCGCATAGTTAAAATGGAAATCAGAAGCTTGTATGAAGTAACTGCGAAATTACGCGGAGACTTGGATAATTTAGACGTTATTGTTGAGGCTCAAAAAAATGAAATTGATACGAAAGTCTTAACATTGCAGTCATCAATTCAGAATATAGAAGATGTGAAAGCAGATAGTCATGAAGCTTATATACGCAATTATATATTATCAAACAAGTCAATGTAGATCTTATAAATAGCTCTTCAATTATAAATTTATCGCAGTATCGTTCAACCACTCGTTGAGAATGGATAAATCAGATAGTACTGCTAACAGTAATATACCATACACAAAACTTTCTGACAACAGTCAAAAAGATAAACAAAAGAGCGAATCACAGTGGAAAAATTTTATGAATAAATTTTCTTCGAATACTTTTTCCTTGCCTGAACGACAAAATTACAAGAGATTTCAATAATTCAGGATGAAGGACATGCAGCAGCAAGTGGTTAAGGAGCTTCATACACCTGCCCGTCGAAATTACCGATGACGTAAGTTTATTGTACGTGGCTTGGATGAAACATGGCAAGTTGATCTAGTGGAGATGCAGCCTTATGCTCGAGAAAACAATGGCTATAGATATATGCTCACTGTTATCGATGTATTCTCCAAGTATGCATGGGCTGTTCCGGTAAAGCAAAAGACTGGTAGTGATGTCACAGCAGCAATGGAGTCTATCTTGCAGCAGGGCCGCAAAACAACAAATTTACAGACCGATCGAGGCAAAGAGTTTTACAATGCTACATTTCAAAGTCTCGTCCAACGTTATGGAATTAATCTCTATTCGACATACAGTAATCTGAAAGCATCTATTTGTGAGCGTTTCAATCGCACCCTTAAGCAGAAGATGTGGATGCAATTCAGCTTGCGTGGAAAATATAAGTGGCTTGATATCTTACCCAATTTGCTAAAGGAGTATAATAACAGCAAACATCGTACCATTGGAATGAAGCCTAAAGATATAACATTGACCAATGAGGCAGGAGTACTTGCGAAGTTTGCTCAACAGGCGAAAATAGTGAGAAAGCCAAAATTTAAGATTGGAGATATAGTAAGAGTTAGTAAGATAAAGCAAGTATTTGAGAAGGGTTATACACCTAATTGGTCAACAGAAATTTTTACAATAAATCAAGTGATGGCTACTAATCCAGTTACCTACAAGCTAAAAGACTATCAAGATCAACCCATTGCCGGTGGTTTCTATGAACAAGAACTGCTCAAAGCTAAATATCCAGACATCTATCTTGTGGAGAAGGTGTTGAAGAAGCGTGGAAATAAGATTTATGTTAAATGGTTAGGGTTTGATAACTCACACAATAGTTGGATAAGCAAATCAGATATGTAAAGGTTAAATAAATAAACATGTGATGTATATATAAGATAAATTCTTTTATTTATAAACCTTCATTTACAATCAATCTTCATTAATTTCAATAGTTTTATAATGCCCCCAAGGTAAAGTATCTGTTTCTCCAGGTATTAAGTATCGCTTATCATCGTAGGGACTTAAAGCTAACTTTTTTTGTCTTACAGTTTGTACTACATGTGCTTTAGATTGTATTACACACTGCTCTCTGTGTTGTGTTGACAAATTTAATAAACAATCAACATAGTCATCAAAAGTAATGGTTCTATCAACAACTCCAGTTTTAACACCTTTAACTTTTTTAACATGATCTTGTCCATTTACACGAATGCTGTACATTTTACTACGCAATCCAACAAATTCAGTCATAATTTGACCATTGCATTCATCTTTCATTAGGCCTACAACTTTCTTATTGACTTGAGGAATTCCAAAAATGTTATCAACTGGGTAGTCAGAAGTATCAAAATTTGAAATGTCACGTTTTATCACTTTATATATATCTTCGTCATTTATTTCATATATTAAACTATCAGTATCGGTATACAACAGTTTGCAGCTATCCTCGAATTGCTTCTTCATGTAGTTGTAGTGAAAATCATATACTAAAGTCTTTGATAAATCCAATACACAAAGACCTACATAAATTGGCTTATTCATGTATACTTCTGTCTTCTCTAATTCTATGAGAACAAGGTTTTCATCGATGATTGTACGGCTATGGAATTCTGGTCGCGCAATAAGAGCTTCTGCTCCATATCGACCTTCCCATTTGGTCAGTACTTTAACATTAACTCTTTTTCTTACGTTTTCCATAGTCTTACCAAAAACGGCATTATTCATTAGCTTGTAAAGATTTTTCTCGAAGTCATTTTTAGCTTCTTGTCTCATTTTACTATTTAAATCAATGTATTCTTTAAGCCAAGGTCTCTGATTAAACTGTAATACTCTGTGAATTTTTGTAAGTTTTAATCCATTGGCTAAAGCTTGCTTTAAGTTACGATAATGAAGTACGTATCGCGATTTTGGTTCAACAGTTGTAAGCAATTTAGCTTGTGAGGAGCCTGGTGTACGTGGGCATCAATATGTGTTCATTAGAAGTTAATGTGTACATATTCACACACACATGCATAGGTGTATATGGCATAATATTTTGCAATATTTAATAGGGTGGCGTAATATTTAATGACGTCATCGCAAATCAAGGATGGGGGTGGGGGATGCGTTCGCGCAATTGCATCATCGATGCAGGGATGGGGGATGGGGGATGGGGGCACGAAGGTGTTGAATTACAAATAATTAGAGGAGATTTGATATCCTAACCTTGAACTGCTATTTCTTGGATTCTGTAATTTGACACCCATCATCGCATATTTGACATCATACGCAAACGTTTCAAAACGTTTTAGATGCTATTACGTAAGAGCATGCAATCTTCGAGAAGGTTCGATGACGTCACTGTCTCACCTGTAATTAATTCGCACCTGTCCGTCTCGACCAATCAGAGCGCTTCTCTGAGTCAGTGGGCGAGTGGTGGGGGGATCCAGAAGCCCTGTTGCTTATCTACTTCCGATACCATCAGCGTACACCGTGATACACTACTCAGCTGGTTGTCAAACGAAAAGGAGACTGAGAGAAAAAATAAGATACGCTGTGAGATTAATGGATTCTGTGACGCGTTTAATAAAATCTCAAGTGCGTATATATGTAAACTAGCTACCGACGACGTGGCTGGCGAATATCAGTGCGCACTGGGCAAAGCATGCGAAAATCTCGAGTAAGCCAGCGCCGCGATTACTAAAGTAATATCTAACGGTCAAAACAATACCACAAACACGCGATGCTCGATTGCTAGTGTAATTAAACAACAAGGCCGTATCCACCCGGAGAAAGTGGCTCTTGATCGCGGCAAGCCTATCCCGATTTCGACGGCAACCCGAGTAGTCATTGGCCCGCGCGACGACGTCTCGGAAAATTTCACCTCCGCAAGACTCTAAAGCCAAATTTCTTGAGTCGGTAGATCCAATACAACTCGGCCTAAAAGTAAAGCGTATCAATTTTACAGCGAATAATTATATCGCACTCGAGGCAGACCACATAGACTCCGATGCTCTGTGTAATAGCGCCAGTTTATTAGCGGTCGGGCTCGAGGTCAAGCCCGAAAACAAACTCAATCCGCGCATCATCATCCATGACGTGCCCGTTGAGTATGATGAACAAGTAATATTACGTAGTGTCATTGATCTTAATCTTCCCAATTTCAAATTAGAAGATATAAAAATGGTTTACATGTATCCGGCGCGTGAAAAGAAAAAACACATCTTGCATAATCGAAATTAAGCCCGAATGTAGAAAAGCTCTGGAGAGGTTGTCGCGTTTGTATATTCCCTGGCAATCTTATCGGGTTGCAGATCATGTTTCGATTCTACAATGTTTTCAATGTTTGAAACCCGGGCATAAAGCTGGCGAATGTAAAAAACGGCCCGGCTGCGGCCACTGTGCGGGCGAACACAACTCTAACGCGTGTAAAAAGAAAGGAGACTCGAAATGCTTTAATTGTTTCTCAACGCAGATTCAAAACTTCGCACACTCCGGTTTCGATAAATCTAAATGCACTCTGCTAAGGAACAAAATCGAGCGTAAAATTAACAGAATCGATTATGGCTAATAATATCAATGTTAAGCCCAAGCGCACACTCAACATCTGCCACTCCAACGCGCAATCCCTTGATGCTCATCTCCATGAATTAAAAAAAGTTATTCGCGATAACAACTTCCATGTGCTAGGGATAAGTGAGACGCATCTCAAGTCGTGCTTCGCATCGTGCAGAGTTGAAATACCACACTTTAGATTGTTTCGAGTGGACCGTATCGGCCCTAAATGGAGAGGTGTAGGTGTATATGTGCACGAGTCATTAACCGCGAAAGAGATTTGTCGGTCCGACCAGCCAGAAATCTACCGTAAAAGGCCAGAGTTTTTATTTTTAGAGCTGTCTTTCAGCAATCTTAAAGTACTTTGTGGTGTCATTTACAGTCCCCCGCATTGCGGCTATTGGGCAGACGTCGAGGAGGCCCTATTAAACTGCAATAATGCCTACGACTTCACCTTGATTATGGGCGATTTTAATATCGACTGGCGCGTAACCTCTACTCCACGTAAAATACTATCTGACTCACTTACGAGCTGTTTTTTAGAGCTCCTGCCATACAACACTACGAACCACGAAGTTAAGAAAGGCGTAGAATCCAACACTACGATAGACTACATCTGTGTGTCTGATCGTTCGAAAGTCATCTCGTTCGATCAAACTTCCATCCCGAACATTTCAACTTACAACGTTCTGTTCGCCGTCCTTAACTTCGTTGCTCCGGAGTTCGTCCCTATCCCTATTATAAGGCGCTCATATAGAAACTTCAACCTCGACAGTCTTCTACATGATTTAGATTCCGTTGACTGGAATTTGTTTGATTCACTAGCTAACGTTGATAGCAAAGTAAAATTTCTGTCTGACTCTCTCACACATGTCTACAACATACACGCACCGCTCCGGGTCTTTACCCCGAAAAAATCCTACTCTCCGTGGGATGACCCCTGCAATTAGATCATTAATCTCAGCCCGCAATAACGCCTGGAGCTCGAGTAAAAGAGGAGGTGGGGCGACTGCCCGCGCTAGGTATAAATCGCTACGCAACTCTGTTCAGAGAGAAATAAGGAACGCGAGGTATAATTTCTTCAAATCAAAATTTAATAGCTGTGCCGGCTCCAGGGTAATGTGGAAAATAATTAACGAGCTCGGCATCACCAAATCCTCAACTTGTCAGCAGATGCCTGCGGATCCTGACAGCTTTAACAGGCATTTCATCGGCTCCAGTAACCCTACCACCCACTATGACTCTCGGCCAACTGCGAGAATATCGCCAGATACGCTATTCTACTTCAAGCATGTTGAAATTTCCGACGTTCTTGAAGCATTTGCGTCAGCGCACTCTAACGCTCTGGGCCCCGATGAAATTCCTCTACGTCACCTTAAAGACTGACTCCCTATCATTTTGGGCCCCCTATTAAACATCGATCTATCGCTTCAATCGGGATACTTTCTATCCGAGTGGACAAAGGCCATAGTCCGACCTTTGCCCAAAAAGAAATCCGCTACCGACCTGTCTGATTTTAGACCTATCAGTATACTCAGCGCCGCCCCAAAAATCCTAGAGATCGTTGCGCTCAAACAAATATCTAGTTTTGTTTCGAAGAGGGGTTTATTACACGAGCATCAATCAGGCTTCCGGAAAGGCCACAGTACCCATACTGCCCTGATCCGTACAGTAGACGATATTAGAATTGCAATTGAGGCTAGTCGCGTTACGCTGTTAATCGGGATCGCCTACTCCCTGGCCTTTGATCTCGTCAATATTAAAATATTTATTGATAAGTTAGGCTTCTATGGTTTCTCAAAATCTGCATGTGCATGGATTGAATCATTCTTAACGGACCGCTCACAAGTCGTTGCATTTACAGACGGTAAGCACTCAGCGCCCTTGAAAAGAAATGCAGGTGTCCCTCAAGGCAGCCTTCTTGGACCGTCGTTCTTCTCTCTTTTCATAAATGGTATGCCTCTCGTTCTAAAACATTGTAAAGACCATCTATATGCCGATGACCATTGTATCTATCGCAGCGGTAGCTTCCACGATTTGCCCGATTTAATCGAAAAAGTCAACGAAGATCTTTAAAATATTTCCCGCTGGGCCCATCGGAACGGCTTAATCATAAATACGTCGAAAACGCAAGCAATTTGGATCGGCTCTAGAGGGTACATGAGTCGGATGCGTCAGCTTAATCTGCCGAAGATCTATATAAACGGTGTAGTTATAGAGCCCAGCGAAACACTTAAAATACTGGGCATTACGCTAGACAGCACGCTCTCATGGAGACCCCAATGCAATATCACCGCGAAGAAAAGCTTTGGCGCCCTTGCTGGTCTTCGTAAATGCGGCCCTTACTTGCCCGATTGTACTAAGTTAACTCTCGTGAAAACTCTGGTCTTCCCGTACTTTGACTACTGCGCGGGGATCTTCCTAGATCTCTCGGACGAACTGTCTCTTAAGCTATCGCGCTGCAAAAATGCGGCGCTTCAGTTCGCGACCAGCGTTAAGATATTTGAGCATATCTCTCCTACTTATAGAAAGACAGAAATCTTAACTTTTGAGAATAGACGAGACTTCCTTGTTATCTGCTTACTCGCGTCCATTCTCAAATCTAACAGACCGCAATATCTGGCAGACACGTAAATTTTATAGATAAAGCGTATGGGAGCTTGCGACGCTCTCCCCTCGACTTAGTTATAGAGAGCTTCGAGACTGAATGTTTGCGTAACTCATTTCTTATAGGAGCAGCGTATCTATGAAATGCACTGCCCCATGCAGTCAGATCAATGTACATGCGCCTTTGCTTTAAAACTTTGCTGTTCAAACATTTGCTAGCTGTAACTAATACATAATTGTTTATCGATTCTGCGCCTACATGTAGTCATATGTATTATTTTAACGTAACTGTCATATTATTTTATTTTATATTACCCTATTCTAGTCATTTTTTTTTAATTTATTTTTCTGTTTATTTTTTTTATCTTATTTGCGTTCTAGTTTTACGTATATTTCAACTTTTATAATTATTGTAGAGGGCGTGCACGCCCTTCGACAGCACACACGAAATAGTTTGTATTAACAACTGTATGTGGCCGTTGGCTACCAAACACCCTAAGTCCTTAGTCATATTAAATAAATCAATCAATCAATGAATCAAATCTCTCTCTCTCTCTCTCTTTCTCTCTCACACACGTGTGTGTCGCGCATACGCACAAACACACGCGTGCACACACACACACATACACACACACGCCCGGGCGCCGATGAGTCATTGTTAGGCTCTCGCCATAGTGGTGCTATAGTAAAAGTTTATGCAGTGCATATGCGTGGCGCACACACGCGTGTGTGAGACAGAGAAAGATACAGAGAGAGAGGGAGAGAGAGAGATTTTATAACTTTTGTGTATAGCCTCTCTGTACCATGGCGAATGTACCTACATCATTTTGACGTTCCAACAAACTTATACCAGGCACTGGTGTTTTTCGGCTCATTGATAGAGTAAGGACCGCAAGGTCTTTTCAAACCTTTCTCGAGGAGCGGATGACCGGCGGGGAAGTCGACTGTCGGCTATTGGAAGTCGGCCGTAAGCTGCTGGAAATCGGCTGTCGACTGTAGGAAGTAGTTGTTTCAAATGCTGTTTCAGTTATCCATACGGGTACATCGGCGGTCCAACTACTACTGACGTATCTGGGGAGCACACCCTGGAAAGTTAGTGGCGCTGGTGTAGCAATACAAAGAACGCACTTGTGACCGATAACTACGCAGTGTAAAAACATCTCATTGGCTACCGTTGTGTCTCCATCGTTGTGATTAGCGGCGGCGGTGCATCAGAAGAGAGCTCATTGGCTGCTGGTGCACCCCAACAGGCTGATTTAGCGACCGTGGGAGGCGCAGCGGCTAAGATCTCATTGGCCACCGCTGCGCCGACAAAAGAACTGCTTTGCCACAGAACTAGCCCCACCACAAGGCTCGCGGACTCGCGAGCGGCCGCGCGTGGGGGACACCGGACGCGGTTACGAGCTCTTCGGGAGAAGTGTTTCGGAGTGCACAGTCAGTGTGAATTATGATCAAACGCTGGAAACATCCGTGGACTTGTACGGTGAGTGGGTCAACCGGCTGCGGTAAAACAGTATTTGTTAAAAAATTTCTGAATCACATCGACGGCTTGAGCGACACTCGCTTCGAGCGTATTATTGGACGACAGCCGACTTCCATCAGCCAACGGCCGACTTCCAGCAGCCAACGGCTGACTTCCATCCGCTCCTCGAGAATAGTTTGAGAAGACCTTGCGATCCTTACTCTATCTACGAGCCAAAAATAAAAAAATTGAAAGAATTCTAAGATAAACATCTTATTATTAAAAGTTATTTTCTTTTCTGTTCTTTTTTGCTTAATTCAATATTAAACACTTGCAAATTTTTTGTTACAGATGGATCTTTCGAAGTTAAATGCGATCGCCCGTGAAGGATTCCTCCTAACGAAAAGGTTAGTCGATTTGACCAAGAGCCAGCATTATATGATAACAAGTTTGAAGACTGTGACTACCAAATACGGACGGAAAGTTGTGGTTGAGTTGGAGAGTGAATATGATGTATTCATGACAAAAAGAGTTTCGGAAGCTCTTGTTCAAGATGAAAATTTCTTCACCAACTTCCAGAACGCCGCGAATAAGTATGAACTATTTATGATTTACAATGGGGGTTCAAGTGTTGTGTTTAGTGGCAAATGACTTTCTTCTAATTTTCGAGTACTAAAAATTATAATTGATGGATAACCAAATCTCGCGTAAATCGTATCCTAACGATTATTGTCTTTTCGCGTTTGATTTAACTTCCGATCTATCGGCTAACGAATGCACTCATTGGAATTTGGTTAAGCAGGGTAGCGTCACATTAGATGTACGATTCGCTGAAGCATTAGAACACTGACGACCATACCAAGCCTGGTATGCATTGGGTTGCGTTCTACGTCGACAGACCTTCTAACGGTCTATACTTTGATAGTTTTGGATTACCTCCTATTATACCCGATCACATAAACTGCTTGCGAAAGAATTGTAAAACATTTCGTTGGAACGCAATTCAGCTTCAAAATGACGAGTCAGATGTATGTGGTCAGTATTGTATTATGTTTTTATATTATATGAGTCATGGTTTAGGTTTCTAGAAGTTTCTCGATAATTTTTGTGTCAACTTGGAGAAAAATGATAACGTGGTTAGACGCTATGTACGGTATAAAAATGCTGACGGAAATTTCACTGGTAACGGCGGATGCTTCGTTAGATGCTTACAAAACTCTCGCTCTAAAATATCTTTGTTATAATTGTCAGCATTTCTATTATCACGCGGAAGAAGTTTTGATGTAAGACGATACAACGTGTATCATGGAAATTTAACCCTTTCAACTACATGTGAGTCATTGTTTAACCTTGCTCGTCTCATTCTTTACTTCTTAAACGTCTGCACTTTTTTAACCGTGTGCATAGTTTGAAGAGCTATATTTAAAGAATCGCTTGAGAGTCTTTAGCACCAGTCACTTTCTACTCGTAATGACACGCAGATCGCCATGACGACTCTACCACGAGCTGCACAACACCCACATCAAGTCTTTTGTACATTGTACGCCTTAAATAAATCGTTCACCAAGAAGGTAATTGTTGGTTTGGAATACGACGAGCTCGTCGACAATTTCGACGGCGAATGCTACAAACCCGTGGTTCGACTATTATCGAATAACTTTGAAGGTGTTGCATTTTTATACAATGACTGGGAAGAATTCAAAACAAGTTTCGACCACATTGATAAATATTTTCGTGGACTTGATAATAGTTTAAAGGACCAGAAAATTTACGGAAACGGTTGGACTTTAAAATTCACCACAAGTCACCAGGACAAAGCAATCGAAATTGAAGAAGACAGAAGGCCTGGTGTTGGTCGGGTCAAGCGGTTTCGCCATAGTTTAGTAATGAAAAAAATTACTTTTGATTGTCTCCAAGAATTTATTGTAAAGTTTGTCGATACTCGTCTTAAATATTTAAATTCTATTGCGAGTAGTGTACAATATCTTACCTGCGACGTTATGGAGTTTATTAAAACTAAAAGTAGTCTCATGCATGAAGCACAAGTACAACTCTATACACCTAGTATTGTAAAAGATGTTGTGCATTTAGGTGACAATGATGTAATAAACGATATAACCACTAGCGTAGAAAATCAGTGTAAAGAGGAAAAATTAGCGTCTCTATCTAAGTCCGATGTTACCGACGTATTGTATCAGTTTGTATCGTTACATATGCCAAAAATTGTTGATGTATTAAATGTTAAATTATCTGACAATAAATAGAAAAATTTAATTGTACTTACCATGTTCTTATTTTACCTTTACCTTTCCTTGGTCCTCTTGAACACAAATTATGATATTTTCAAAGACATTGAGTTTTAATATACATTTATAAATTATAATCAAACGTATAAAATTATATTCTGTTCTATGCTTCTCCATTAAAAATTAAAATTAATTTTATGAATTATATTTTAATTAAATTAAGTGGCACACACGCACACAAGCCCCCATACACACACCACACACACATATACACGCACGCACGCACACGTACACGCACACACACACTCACACACAGTGTACGTCGCACATATGCACAAACTACCAAAGAGCTCGTAACCGCATTCGGTGCCCCCGCGCTCGGCCGCTCGCGAGTCCGCGAGCCTTGTGGTGGGGCTAGCTCCGCAGCAAACCAGTTATTTCGCCGGCGCAGCGGTGGCCAATGAGATCTTAGCCGCTGCGCCTCCCACGGTCGCTAAATCAGCTTGTTGGGGTGCACCAGCAGCCAATGAGCTCTCTTCTGATGCACCGCCGCCGCTAATCACAACGATGGAGACACAGCGGTAGCCAATGAGATGTTTTTACACTGCGTAGTCATCGGTCACAAGTGCGTTCTTTGTATTGCTACACCAGCGCCACTAACTTTCCAGGGTGTGCTCCCCAGATACGTCAGTAGTAGTTGGACCGCCGATGTACCTGTATGGATAACTGAAACAGCATTTGAAACAACTACTTCCTACAGTCGACAGCCGATTTCCAGCAGCCAACGGCCGACTTCCAATAGCCGACAGTCGACTTCCCCGCCGGTCATCCGCTCCTCGAGAAATGTTTGAAAAGACCTTGCGGTCCTTACTCTATCAATGAGCCGAAAAACACCAGTGCCTGGTATAAGTTTGTTGGAACGTCAAAATGATGTAGGTACATTCGCCATGGTACAGAGAGGCTATACACAAAAGTTATAAAATCTCTCTCTCTCTCCCAAGCGGCGGCGGCGCACCAGCAGCCAATGAGCTCTCTTCTGGTGCGCCACCACCGCTAATCACAATGATGAAACCACAGAGATAGCCAATGAGCTGTTTTTACACTGTATCGTCATCGATCACGAGTGCGTTCTTTGTATTGCTACACCAGCGCCACTAACTTTCCAGGGTGTGGCCCCCTGATGCACCAGTAGTAGACGGACCGCGGATGTAGCCGTATGGATAACTGAAACAGTATTTGAAGCGGGTACTTCCAACAGACGACAGCCGACTTCCATCGCCAACAGCCGCCTTCCAGCAGCCAACGGCCGACTTCCAACAGCCAACGGCCGACAGCCAGCTTCCCACCGGTCATCCGCTCCTCGGGAATAGTTTGAAAAGACCTTACGATCCTTTCTCTATCAACGAGCCGAAAAACAGCAGTGCCTGGTGTATGTGTGTTGGAACGTCAAAATATTGACGTGTGTGCGTCTGTGCATGTGTGAGTATGTGTATGGGTGTATTTGCTTCTATGTGTAATTCCTTTCCTTGAGCATTTCCTCGAGAAAAAATGTTTCCCTATGTAATTAAATAGTCAAAATAATGTCCAGCTGCAACTCGATGTACGTGACATTTTCTCATTAATCAGCAAAATTCCATAGTCCCGTACGATTAAATAAAGGAGAAAAAAGTCGACGTGGTTCTCGTTCGGAAAACATGATGGGAGACGTGGCAAGATACAATTCGATGAAGTTATGACTAATTCGAGGTAAGACGATATAATTCGACAGCAGAGAGCCCACGTGCGATGAGATCTTCCGTGGCAAAGACGAACGGTCGACCGGCAAAATCCGAGCGTAGTCCGAGTTTATGGAACAGCCAAAGGTGGCGTTCCAAGTTCGGGGACCTCTGTCTCTAAGCATGTCCCCTTTATGGAGCGCGTTTTCACTCAACAGTTATAAAGTTATTTATTATTTAACATTATCTTGAGACGTGCGTGAACAATCATTAGAGTTTCCTGCGTCATTTTACTCATAAGTAAGTATATATTTGTTTGTGAAATTCTGATTGTGAAGCACAAATAACAAATCTAACCTATAAATTTCATAAAAAATCAGTTAGTAAGTTACATTCCTTTAGAAATTTGTTTTTTATTTTTTACAGATTTTATGAAACTCAAGAAAAATGACAGCGAAGAAAAACAATAAAGGCACAACATAAGACAAATAAAATGAGACTACGGAAGATATTAAAGAGATGTTAAAAAAGAATGATTGGCACAACAAAGTTATTCGCAAGAAAGTTCAACCAGACAAAGGGAAACTAAAAATCAAACGGAGACTGTATTCTGCATTACAATTGCAAAAAAGCTTTCAATGCAGTTAATGCTGCACTGCAAATTGCAGCTAAATTGAATGTCCCAACCACATCTCTCCACAGAGCTGTAAAGATCCACAAGAATCTCCTTTAAGACCTGGCTCGTCTAAAGTGTTATCACCTCATATAGAAAAGTAGTATAGAACTAAGCAACAGTTTAAATAAGGATAATTGCATATTAAATGAAGAATGGTTACTCGATAACTGTGAAGATTTTACAACAGAAAATTTGATTGAGAAACCAAGTCAATGGGGTTCGTACAATCTAATTGAAAATTATTCATGTAACTATATTAACATTTTTCTTATTTTAATCATGTTGAATTTTTTTAGGAGTTTTTTCTCCATCTGCAATATAGTATACAATGATCAAACACCAGAATCTATCAGTCGAACAGTCAATAATCAGATTTGTCAAGAGAGTGTAATAACTTCTGAAAAAATAAATCTTCACTCGAGTAATCTTGAAAATAACTTAAAAAGTAATACGATGGAAAAAGAGACTATGCTCGAAATGAAAATAGTGTAGCAAATAATAAATCCAAACCAAAAAATAAATTAATTGTAATTTCAGATATTTAAAAATAAGTATTAAGTATTCTAAGTAGTATTCAATTATTGTATTAATTTGATACGTTTAAAATTGTATTTTATATTCATGTTTTTTATTTTGAAATATAATGGATCGATCCGAAGGAGGCAGGGAAAAAGAAAAACCAAGTTTTTACTTTAAATTTGTGCAACGTTTCGTTGGCATGGCCCGCCAACCTCTTCAGGCTATAATTTATTAACAAAAAGGTTTTTAATTACAATATATAAAAAGAACTATCACTTGTATAAAGAAATAGAATATACCTTATTTTACCTAGCACATAACGTCAATGTAAGCAATACAGTGGTGTACATTCGTATTTATTGGGATCGGAAATGTAGACATCAGCGCGCTCTCGCGACTGTTAGTGTAAGCTGTGGGATAATGCTCTATGACTACGATAATATGATATAGGTGTATTTGTTTATTTTCATTGTATATATATGTACACACAGAGTCGCGCCTTCTGCTGCAAAATAAGTTCTGCTCTAAAATTAATTTATTTATTTCAGTAGATCAAAATAATAATATTAATATATACACGTCAGGTAAATGTTAAAATGAATTTTAATCTTGTCTTTTTTCTTTCGCTATCTGTTGTAAATAATAATAATCACCATCATCATTATTATTATTGTTGTTAAAAAATTTCATTTCAAAATAAATTTAATACTAACCACAATATAAAAAAAAATCTTCATACTTGAAGTGAATCGAACAGACACATGAACTAGAGGTTACAACTTCTTTATTAACAGCTTCCATCTATAATTCTCGGAGCTGTTTTTTTTCTATTTTTCCAAATTGATTTTTCAAGAAATAGGCCAGGAGCAGTAGACTTTCACATGGATGCGTTCTGACGTAGATTATCTTTTTTGACTATAGCTTCTCCATAACATATAAAACGAAAATATCGGGGTGCACCAAAAAAAAAAGTTATGCAATTTGCAGGAAAAATCGAAACGTGAAAAAATACGTCAAAATCATGGTTTTTCTCATATATTATTGAAAATAACTTCTTAACGATGCGTTTTAGAGAAAATATTCATAGGACCAAAGTTGTTTCCCATGAAATTTTCTACAAGGTAGAGTTGAATCAAAAAATTGGAAATGCAATAATTACATAGCAAAATAGCAATAAACTCGCAGAAAAAGCATGAAAAATAGGGTATTTTTGAAGCACTTGTAGAATTGTTAAGGGCCGGTCCTATCCTTTTGAAAATTTGTATGTAAGTACTTCAAAGCAATATAAATAAAGCCCCCAAAGCTGATTTCGATCAGTCGAATAGTTTTCGCACAACTCTTTTGTTAACTAAACTCGGTGGAAAAAAACACTATTTTTTTGCATTAATGCCAGAGCCAAACCGATTATTTAAAATCGGTCCTGATTTTTTTACGTACTCATAATGTTCCCAACTATCGCCTGGCATCATCAGAATATCAATTTTATAATTATTAACAACTTTTTAAGCAATTTTAAATGCTCGGAAATTTTTTTCCTTATAAATAATTACTTTTACGCTGCCATTTTGCAAGTAAAAAAATATTATAAACACACATAAAGAAAGTTCTTGCAATCGCCTTTCATTTAAAGCCACGCTGGTCTCGATTCAACGTATAGATCGTCACATATAAGTCTCCAAAGATGACGAGTGTTTATCGTTAAACTATTTGCTTTTTAACAACAATCAAAATTGGTCTTGTTAGGATATTACAAGAACTCTTTTTATACAAATTTCTGAATTCATTGGACACGTTCTTTTAGTAATAAAAAAATAATAAACATTGCGAAGTTGGATGTCGGGGCATGAAATTCAGGTAAAGGAGAATTCCGAAACCGCGCCTTCAAAATGAACGCGTGATCTAAACTTGTCGTATCTCGGCTTCTATAACTCCAAATGTGATCATTTTTTTTTTTAAATCGATATTCCGAAATGAGAGGAATACGATTAGGTAGGCTTCGACCCCCAATTATTAACCGTTATTGTCATATTGTTGTTAAAATAAATTATTATTTTTAAATGTTGCAACAAATTTTATATTATTAAAAATATCGCTGAAGAGTGAACATTATTAACTGTAGACATGTATTAATTTAAATAATTTTGCACTATCCACACTATTAGTTTAAATAATGGTACCTGGTATAATACGTTTGCAGATAGGACACGGAATGACTGAATTTCCCATAATTTGTCTCATTGGACCTTTTGTACAAATTACAGACAATTATTATTGTGATATATAATATCTTGCATACTTATGATTTGAGAAGACCTTAAATTTTCACCGGGATTTTAATGTATTGTAGGGACAATAAAGTCATTACGGCGACCATCGAACGAGTAATTCCGCCAGGTTAAAGGACCAGGTCAAAATTTTATAATCTTACTGTAAATTTAGCCAGTTGAGAGGGAATTGTCCCCCTCTACATATAGCAGAACGTATTTCGACCGTTACATATCCTTTGTGCGCAGGTATACGGATGGAACATAAAAGGTTGCCTCCGTCGTAGGAAAGGTAGCCAGTTTTGGAAGTGTTCTCGTGCGAGTATCATCGACCTGAAAGACGAGTTTTAGAACGAAGAATCATCGAAAATATTATATAGTTTGTAGTTTAAAAGCTGTGATAAATAGTGCCAGTTTGGAGATTCGGAGCATCTGTTAATTTATTTCAAGCTTTTCGAAGTATTAGTTTATTTTATTTTATTTTATTAGTATTGCGAGAAATTGTAGACATAGAGTCAATCTTATATTTCCCATAACTTTTATATCTAAACACTAGATGTCTCATTTATCTCATAATTAGAATTTTTCATCGTGAATATATAACTGACAACTAATGTTACAATTTATGTCTGAGATAAAATTTAAATGTATTATATGTATTTTCTATATCTGTTATTCATTCGTTATATATAATTATCGTTAGCAAGAACGATTGTAATAAAATAAACTTTTATATTATTACAGAGTAGAATCGACGAAGATACTGGAATCTGTATTTTATGCGACAAACCTTACACGAGTAACGACAAGACACGTCAAGTGCAACAACAAACTATAAAAAATTATATACAAGCAAGTATCAGAAGACAGGATGGAAAACATTTGAAATTGAGGAGATATTGTTCTATTACTGTTCATGAGAGTTGTGCGAAGACTTATACAAATGAGCCAAAAATTTTAGCCCAAATACGTAAGTTAGAAGCCTCGACATCAAACAATAATTTCGGCTATGTATAGTGGCAAAAAGTCCAGAAATTTAAAGTTAAGTGAACTACGATACTTATGTTTCAAAAATAGTTCAACTAAAAAGGCATTTAATTTAGCAATGTTATCACCAACCGAATCTGCGGCAACACAGCACTCATTTCGAGTATATTTCCAAGTACAGCAATATCTTGGAAATACCTTAGATCCAACACAATGGGGTTGGGAAATCAAGGAAGAGAAGCTGCATCCAATATATACAAATGGTCTATTAGTACCTGAATATATTTTGAGGAATATTAGTTGTAAATGTGCAAAAGGGTGTACCAAAACATGTAGTTGCGTTAAACATGGATTAAAATGTTCGGATTATTGCGCAGGATGCCATGGCCAAAATTGTAAAAATAGTTATGAAGCTATAAAAAGTTGCAATATAGAACTTGAAGAATCTGATGAAAGCGAAATTAATACAGATACAGATGAATTCGAATTAAATATTGAGATAGAGAGCCCAGTTCTGGATGATCTTGAGGATGATTCTGTCTGCGAGAGTGATAATGATGATGATGAGATAATGGCAAAAAAAAACGAAAATTATTATATATATATATATATATATATATATAAATTTAATAAATAACGGTTACAAAATTATTCTTTTTGTTTTTTCTCATACCTACTATACATTAAGAAAAAAGGAATAAAAATAAAATTTTTATCTATAAAAGTATAGTTAATGCAAAATTATTTAAACTAATACATGTCTACAGTTAATAATGTTCACTCTTCAGCGATATTTTTATTAATATAAAATTTGTTGCAACATTTAAAAATAATAATTTATTTTAACAACAATATGACAATAACGGTTAATAATTGGGGGTCGAAGCCTACCTAATCGTATTCCTCTCATTTCGGCATATCGATTTAAAAAAAAAATGATCTCATTTGGAGTTATAGAAGCCGAGATACGACAAGTTTAGATCACGCGTTCATTTTGAAGGCGCGGTTTCGAAATTCTCCTTTACCTGAATTTCATGCCCCGACATCCAACTTCGCAATGTTTATTATTTTTTTATTACTAAAAGAACGTGTCCAATGAATTCAGAAATTTGTATAGAAAGAGTTCTTGTAATATCCTAACAAGACCAATTTTGATTGTTGTTAAAAAGCAAATAGTTTAACGATAAACACTCGTCATCTTTGGAGACTTATATGTGACGATCTATACGTTGAATCGAGACCAGCGTGATTTTAAATGAAAGGCGATGGCAAGAACTTTCTTTATGTGTGTTTATAATATTTTTTTACTTGCAAAATGGCAGCGTAAAAGTAATTATTTATAAGGAAAAAAATTTCCGAGCATTTAAAATTGCTTAAAAAGTTGTTAATAATTATAAAATTGATATTCTGATGATGCCAGGCGATAGTTGGGAACATTATGAGTACGTAAAAAAATCAGGACCGATTTTAAATAATCGGTTTGGCTCTGGCATTAATGCAAAAAATAGTGTTTTTTTCCACCGAGTTTAGTTAACAAAAGAGTTGTGCGAAAACTATTCGACTGATCGAAATCAGCTTTGGGGGCTTTATTTATATTGCTTTGAAGTACTTACATACAAATTTTCAAAAGGGTAGGACCGGCCCTTAACAATTCTACGAGGGGTGTTCAAAAAGTAAGTTTCCCTGCTCCGGGAAAAAAGCAAAACACAATTTTTAGGTTAAAGTAACATATGTATTTATTGTTTGACTTATAAACTATTTTTCTACATAGTCCCCTTGGACTTGAATACATTTTTTATATCTGTTCTCAAGCTTTGACAAACCTTGTTTATAAAAATCCGTGCCCTGTTTTTTAAAGAATAATTTAACGATGTCTTTCACTTCATCATTTGAATTGAAGTAATGGCCACCCAAACTTTCCTTTAATTTAGAAAAAAGAAAAAAGTCACTTGGTGCGAGATCTGGAGAGTAGGGTGGGTGATAAAAAATTTCCCATTTGAATTTTTCCAGTAAGGTTTGTGTTTTTTTTGCTGAATGAGGCCGTGCATTGTCGTGAAAAAGCAACACTTTTCTCGATAATTTTCCAGGACACGTTCGTTTAACGGCACTTTTAAGTTTATTTAGCACTTCACAGTAACGATCTGCATTACGATCTGTCACCATAAATATGCACTAACTCAGTGTGAATTTCGTTGCCATTAAGCCCTTTTGCAGTTAAAAAGCGAATAACTGCATGCAATTCACAGGTGGACACGTTTTTCACAGGTAGCTCTATGGTTTCCGAGCCGGTACTGATGAAAAAAATTTTTTCGGCAGCTAAGACCGGTTCCGCTCTTATCGGTATATCCTAAACTAAAACTATGTTTGGTCCCAGCTCGCTAGATGGCGCTGGGGCAAAACGGCAGACTAGGGAAACTTACTTTTTGAACACCCCTCGTACAAGTGCTTCAAAAATACCCTATTTTACATGCTTTTTTTGCGCATTTATTGCTATTTTGCAATATAATTATTGCATTTCCATTTTTTGATTCAACTCTACCTTGTAGAAAATTTCATGGGGAACAACTTTGGTCCTATGAATATTTTCTCTAAAACGCATCGTTAAGAAGTTATTTTCAATATTATATGAGAAAAACCATGATTTTGACGTATTTTTTCACGTTTCGATTTTTCCTGCAAATTGCATAACTTTTTTTTTTGGTGCACCCCGATATTTTCGTTTTATATGTTATGGAGAAGCTATAGCCAAAAAAGATAATCTACGTCAGAACGCATCCATATCTGAATAACTATGGGCTTAATGCTCCTGGCCTAAAAGTGTATTTACTTACATGAGGAAATTTATGAAATGAGAGCTCTTGTGCATTACACGGCCGATTATTGCACCCATTCACGCAGCAAATTAATCTGCTTTTTCGCGGAATTTCAGTAGAAAGCATTGCGATGACATCTGTTTTATTAAATGTTTAAAAATAGTATTTTTATTAATCGTAACCAAATGTAATCAAATGTTATGTTTGGATGTATGTTTACAAACTGTCAGAAATCGGAGCAATGAAAGTTGAAATTTGAATCGAATATTCGAATGTCCTATGGAGCATTGTCCCACAGCTTACATTATCAATCGCGAGAGCGCACTGACGTCTACATTTCCGATCCCAATAGTCGTAAGATCCTTGTATTTACAAACAAGGCCAAAAATAAACAGAGCGATGCATAGTATTAATTTAAAAGGCGCACTATACTTTATAAATACGAATGTACACCACTGTATTGCTCACATTGACGTTATGTGCTAGGTAAAATAAGGTACATACTATTTCTTTATACAAGTGATAGTTCTTTTTATATATTATAATTAAAAACCTTTTTGTTAATAAATTATAGCCTGAAGAGGTTAGCGGACCATACCAACAAAATGTTGCACAAATTTAAAGTAAAAACTTGGTTTTTCTTTTTACCTGCATCCTTCGGATCGATCCATTATATTTCAAAATAAACAATTGGAGAGCAATATTCATATTTAACTCAACATTCATGCTTTTTAATAAAAAAATTATAAAAAATTTAAAATCATCATTTGTATATCATAAGCCACGTATTGTAAGTAAAATAGTACATAAGTTATTAAATTAAAACTGACTTCTATCCTGTTCCAAAATGGAGACATCGATTATGGAACGGGGGGACAATCTGTAAAAATGTCGTTCCATAATACGTACTTGGTATCGGTTTGGTTTTTTAATTGTAATAATTACAATTCGTATTCAATTTATTTTTTAAGGTCTCATTTTAATTTTTGATCTTCACCCCATCGATTGATATCCAAAAATTGTAAATATTACTCCTTTACAATAGTTTTAATCTCAATCCAAACTCTAAACTAGCAAAAACTGTTCGATAAAGGGTACTTTTACCTTATTGGTATCCATAAATTTTCTTATTTTCACAAAAACGAAGATCAAATATTTAGTTCTATTTATTATATATTCAATATGTTTGTACCACTTCATATTATAATCGAAATATATACCGAGATTTTTGTAATTATCATTTTTTTCGAAAAGCTTATAATTTTTTAGTTAAAGCGTCCTAAACATAATGAGCGAAAATTCTCGTTTCGGACACCATTTTGGTTCATTCAGGTGACAAAATTAACTTTCCAAGGACAGTTTTTTGAAGTTCAGACAATCCTTCCACCATCTAAATTGGTTTCAAGATGATTGCATAACGGAGTTGATAAAAGGTCCAATAAAAAAAAAAAAAAAAATTTCTGTGTTTTTTAGACTTAAACTTCATTTTTGAGTAATAAAAATTTTTTTTTCTAATTTTGGATGTCACCATTGGAAAGATTGATGAAAAACCTATGAATTTCATCTGTTCAAAAATTTTTTAGGCCCAAATTTATCCCATATAAAGAGCTAATGGGTTAAGTTGACTTTATCGATGGTAATCCTCACCTCGAGCCGCATTTCTCGTTAGCATTAAGTTGCTAACGATTTGTTATCGGGCAAAGAATGCGGGATAATAGCATTTTCAATAATCAAAATGTTCAATAATTCAATAATATATAATGCAATATTCTTAAAATTGACGTGTGGAATTACGTAAAAATGACGGTCATCTTACAATTTTCTGTGTGAAACGGCATCCTCACCTCGCGTCGTATTTCCCATTGTTTGTCTTAACAAAAAATTATTAAATGCTGTATAACGTTTATAAACTTTCCTTATTATAACAAGAACACGCGATCACTGCCTTTTTGTGCTTTACGATTGTAGACTTTTCTTTATTTATGATATTATGTTTTTGAGGTTAGGAAAATTTCAACTAATCAGCGTAGCTCCAACATCACCTTAAGTTACCGTATGTTAAAAATAATGTTTTTATCGCGTAAGAAATAATATTCACCGAAATGAATCTTAAGCCAGGAAGATCGCCATAAGAAAGGAATAAATTTATAACTCCCCTTGGCTCTTGAAAAATGCCGGATGTTCGTAAAAGTTTACAGGAAAAAAAGAACGCACATTAAAACCGTCATTAAAAATGAGACCTGCAAAGAGGTCGAAAACAAACCCTTCGCCGCGAGATAAAAGAGACGCTAAGACGCTCGCGTCATATAAGCGGTCGGCCATTAAACAAACTGTGTAACAGCGTCGCGCTCTCGTAATTACGTGGAGCTCGCACAGCTCGTACGCAGTTCGGAATGCCGCACGGTTAAGCCGAAAGTTTGAAAGGCGTGACAACTATGTCAATCATATCTTTCGGAGTATGCGCGCGGGTGAGACCAGATAGGAGAGCTCGAGTCACTGCGGGCAATTCTGCGGATGGCGAAATTTCGCTACGTACAGCCCTCGCATGTTGGATGTAGGTCATTGCGGACAAAATCACACGGCTTTTAAACGTATTTTAGAGTATCTACTCGCACTTTCGCATACGAAAATTGCTCCTGAAGACATTGGAAATGGCTAAAGGTACATTATGTGATTATAGGAAAAAAGATATGGAGGATGTTATGCGCATGCATGATGGAGTCGGAACATTCCTCGGTTTGCCTTACACTTAGAATCGATTGACGCCTCTTATGAAATACTCACTTTCAATCCAATATCTTGGTTCGGCGAGAGTATATAGTATGTTTACAAAGGATTTCTAGACATCTTATAAAGAGAAGTGAGTTGAATAGACAATCACAGATCAAATATTCTGCTCGATTTACAAATGATCTTCTTTCCTATTTGTACATCTGAGCGAAATTCTTTCCAATCGGCTGAGACTGCGGCAGTAATATGCATTTGCTAAGCGAATTAGTTAACAACATTTATTATTCGACTAAAAATAAAATACTCCACTTGCCAATATCTGTTTTCATTGACAAAGAAGCATTAGTTATTAAGTGGATAGATTAAATTATTAGATTAATCTCCGTAAGAAGTAAGGATTACACCAAAATAAGGAAATGGAGTTTCGTCAAGTCTGGTTAGCACTGCTATATCTTAGCACATAATTCTGAAAGATTTATGAAGTAAATATTAATTCTATCATTAGTATTAATGAAACGGTATTTCACTTTAATTACGAAAATCTCTCTCTGATGGGAATCCTAAACGTTTCTAGTGTCACGAACGAGCCGTGGCGGCGCGGTCCGCACCGGACACCTCGCAGCTCCGATAAGGGCGATCCCACGTACGCGAGAGCCCACAAGGCCTCGCCGGAAAGTGCAAGTCCGCACTTTCCATCGTGGGACCAGCTCGAAGTAGCTGTGACGGTGCTCCAGTGGGGTAGCGACCGTCAGGCCAAGAGCATCGTTTCATACGTAACACTAGCTAAAGTATAAATAAAAAATTATTCGCTTGGCGCGCGTATGGAAAACATATCTTTCAGCCAGAGATTGTCAAGACCCGAAGGCATATGAGCGAAATCAGACACCGAGAGATTGTAATCCATTGTCCGCAAGCTCTTTCCATCCATCTCTTTCTTCTGTTCGTCCCCGTAAGTCCTTTGAGACCTGCTTTCGTCCATTCGACGCGGGGCTCACTAAGCAAGTCAAGCAAAAAGTGTAGCTCGTTTTTCCAATTTTTTTCCTCAGAAAGAAATCTTTACTTTGTTACGAAAATACGATTATTATTATTATTATCCTTCTGCTTCTTGTTTGTTGTCACATAATTCACCCAAATTATCAATCCGACATCTTTGTTGCCGCAAAAATATAAGCTTAGAGCGCACGACATGTGACACAGGCGTGTACTCGTAAACAAGGAAAGAACGTGGAAGATTGACTTTGCATTCGGCAAACTACTGAGATTCCGGAGCCGAAATTACGATCGCCGGCCCCGGGCCAGCGTAGCGCGAAATTAGTGTTTCGGCTTTCGGTAGCAGATGACCATCCGAAGCCATAACTCACCGGCGGGCTAACG
This sequence comes from Torymus aiolomorphi, assembly GCA_036365515.1. Taxonomy (NCBI): domain Eukaryota; kingdom Metazoa; phylum Arthropoda; class Insecta; order Hymenoptera; family Torymidae; genus Torymus; species Torymus aiolomorphi. The sequence goes on from CM070874.1 coordinate 94,311,257, forward strand.
GATCTCATACGAGATATGCGCTGTCTGAAATTCTCATATGAGATCTTATATGATATTTACACGGGGGAAAAGGATATAAAATATGTTGCTTATAAAACGGATAATAAAATATGTAAAGGACTTTTGAGCAGGCTATAAATTTATATGAATTTTTTATTTTATTCTCGTTTAAAAAGGACGGACACAAGGAAAAATATGTTTAGTAATGAAATATAAATCATGATTCTGCACATGTACGGTTATGTTGTACTTAACGGCATCAATTAAAAATTAGAGCCAATGTAATTATTTATGGTGGACTTATAGGTATAAATATTGTTAATGAATTTATGCAAAAATTTAGTATTCTACATTTAAGTAGCCCATGTAACTGCAAACCGTCGGGCCCGCCAAGTATGTACGGGAGATCGGAGGACCACCCCTGCTAGAGTAGCTCTAGACTTCTCTTGTCCTTCCTAGATGCGTAATATTATAGAAAGTTCAAAATTGAGGTGGAATAATGAAAAATAGTGATGTGTTGGTAACTATGTAATTTTTTTATATAGGCTTTGACTTTTCGTAAATACCTGAAAAAATTCTTATGAATTTTAGAAATAAAAAGAAGGCATTATAGTTATATAATTAAAATAATTTTCGCCCACACGAAAAGTGCGTAAGTACTATAAAGTTTTGTAGGAGCTGTGTGAGCTATTGGGCCTCTTGGGCGTTATGTAGCACTTTATGCCCGCTGGCTGAATAATTTTAAAGTTACAACGTGGGCGTAAAATGTAATTTTACATGCGAGGTACGAAAAGTTCTTATGGCCGGTACTTAACTATAATTAATTGATTTCAGTACTTTCTTGTGTTTAATTTGTATAGAAGAATGAAGAAATTTGAATACATTTCTGAGAACATAGTCATACAGTTTTTCGGAGAATGGTTTGCACTACTTGACTATCGATAATTGATTTCACAACTTTCGTTTGTTTGATTTGCAGTGAACAATTTGAATATACTTACATATAATTTGTTCAGCATACATTGACTCAAAGAAGTAAAAGACTTTTTTACTATAGTATTTATTTGACTTCTTTTAAAAAATCAAAAATATTATTTTATATAGATTATACAGAAAAAACTTCTATACTTGCCTTATTTTATACTTTCGTAGAAAGTTTTATTAACAATATTATTATTTGTACAGTCATGAAAAAAATGATTACCATTTGTAGAGAGTGCTTATTGAATAAATGAGATCAGAATAAATAAAAGGACTATAGACAAATTGTGTTGTTAGAATATATTTAAAAAATTAGTTTTTTAAGAACGTGTTGATTGTTTTGAAAAAATATTTAAGCGCTCATTAAAGTTGTTGGTACAGAGGGAGAGAGAGAGGGGGGAGAAAGAGAGGGTGGGAGAGTTTAGTAATTAATGTTTGTTAAGTATAAAACTATGTAGAATAGTAACCAAACTTATTCTTGCCTATAAGTTTTTACTTTTATAAAAAAATTTTTTAGAGAGATTTCACAACTTTTTAAGAATAAAATTACATTATAAATAATGTTTGTTAAGTATATAAAACAGAGGGTACAGAGGGAGAGAGAGGGGGGAAGAAAGAGAGGGTGGGAGAGTTTAGTAAATAATGTTTGTTAAGTATAAAACTATGTAGATTTTTATTACACAAAATATTTTATTAGACTTTTTAACAATACAATAATATATTTTTATCTGGCAGATAACTACGTTATTTGTTATTGGAGAGTTTCCAACAATCCCTCAAGAAAAGGTCAAACAACATTAGCTTTGAAATGTATCGGGCAGATCACTACGTTATTTGTTGTTAGAGAGTTTCCAACAATCCCTCGAGAAAAGCACAGGCTGAGCTTGTTCCATAAGTCTTCAAAAAACTTCACCAGCTCTAATTAGATTTTCAACTAGATAGATGATCTCTTCTATTAAAATGACAATTTTCTTATTTTATTTTGAAGAACTAATTTTTAAAAACTTGTGTTATAATCAAACTAATTCTTTCATTTTCATAATACTTCTTTCGCACTTTCTGTGCAATACCATCTAAAACATCTTAGTTGTAGCTCCCAACAGCTTTTGTCACATTTTGAAGATGTATTGAATGTATACGAATTGGGGAATGAAATCAGGATATTTCTACATTATTTTCTTGTAGGTCACGCTTGTAGATTTACATTTCTTCAGGCAGTTGTTTATAATATGCAGAAGTAGGTTTTTCTACCACCAACATATAGTCAAACAACATTAGCTTTGAAATGTATCAGGCAGATCACTACGTTATTTGTTGTTAGAGAGTTTCCAACAATCCCTCGAGAAAAGCACAGGTTGAGCTTGTTCCATGAGTCTTCAAAAAACTTTACCAGCTCTAATATGATCTCCAACTAGATAGATGATTTCTCCTTCTAAAATCACAATTTACTTTTTTTTATTTTGCAGAACTAATTTTTAAAAACTTGTATTCTAATCAAACTAATTCATTCATTTTTATAATACTTTTTTCGCACTTTCTGTGCAATACCGTCTAAAACATCTTAGTTGTAGCTCCCAACAGCTTTTGTCACATTTTGAAGATCTATTGAATGTATACGAATTGGAGAATGAAATCAGGATATTTCTACATTATTTTCTTATAGATGACACTTGTAGATTTCCATTTCCTCAGACAGTTGTATAATATGCAAAAGTAGGTTTTTCTATCACCAACATATGGCCAAACAACATTAGCTTTGCAATGTATAGGGCATATCACTACGTTATTTGTTATTATAGAGTTTCCAACAATCCCTCCAAAAAAATCATAGGCTGAGCTTGTTACATGAATCTTCAAAAAACTTCACCAGCTCTAATATTATTTCCAACTAGGTAGATGATCCCTTCTATTAAAATCACAATTTTCTAATTTTATTTTGAAGAACTAATTTTTGAAAACTTGTATTCTAATAAAACTAATTTCTTTTATATTCATAATACTTTTTTTGCACTTCCTGTGCAATACAGTCAAAACATCTTAGTTGTAGGTTAATGTCACTACTTAATGTCACTATTATTAAAATTCATGGTATAATCCATTCTTTGACGCATTGATATGCAATGAACTTCATCAATTTTTAGTGTGTTTTTATGTTTCTTATTACATCGTTCTTATGCATTCTACACAGATACAATAACACTGACATTCAATAATTATAAAATTCTAAGATTCTTGCACTTCTAGATCCGACAGATGGACGTAATCGCCTTCATAGCTAAAGTCACAGGTCCTGGGCCAATTTTGGACGAGTTGCCTTTGGAAGAATTGCTAATTTATCTTTAGAAATCATAGGGCCAGTAAAGCATTGATAATTGAAACACTATGAAGTAGAACGAGGCTCTGCTAGTGGGATATCTGCCACATTATTTCTGCCTCTACTACAGGAGGTTGCGTGCTTTGACAGACTTGAACGTAATCTTTTGATGGCTGTAATGCATAATAATATGATAACACAATCTAACAAGAAAAATTTACACAAGTATGCACATGTATGCATATATTATTATACTCTTAGTATATATGTAATAAAATATCAAACTCACTATTTCCGGGTTTTAATAATTGAACATCCTCCTTATTTTAAATGTTGTCAGCTATCACAAATGCTTCACAAATTTTTTTAGAAGATTATGATTTTTACTTCCGGAAACATTTTTAAACCAAGAACGTGTAAATAGTGCTAATACTCTGTAATATAAAAAAAGATTTCACAAAGTAACAAGAACTTTTAGATTTTATATTAAAATAAGATAATTTCTAATAAAAGTTTGCTACTTATCTGAATCCCTTCCAATTTGTTGAGATATATTCTAGCTACAAGCTACAACCTACTCATACAAAATGAAAAACAAAAACTAGATAGAGTAGAGGTTATGTTATAATAAAAACATATACTGTAAACATCTCTCTCTCTCTCTCTCTCTCTCTCTCTCTCTCTCTCTCTCTCTCTCTCTCTCTCTCTCTCTCTCTCTCTCTTTTTCTCGTGTCTTTTTCTACTATATATTAATTATTATTATTATCACACTCCTTCACTTTTGATGGTTCTGTGTGTGTGTGTGTGTGTGCGTGTGTGTGTGCGTGCGTGCGTGCGTGCGTGCGTGCGTGCGTGCGTGCGTGCGTGCGTGCGTGTGTGTGTGTGTGTGTGTGTGTGTACTTTCTCTCACAGAGCTGTGGACTGTGGAGAAGTATAGCTATATATATGGTCGGAACAAAACAGCTGATCGAGTAGGTCTGAAAGAAAGCGCAAAGGAAAATAAATCTGCCCTCGAAGCCCTCGAATTTTTTAATACTAGCGTTAATCAGCGCGCTACGCGCGCCACTGTTTCGTCTTTTGTTTCTCTCCTTTCGAGATTCGAGACGGACTCAATTATTCGAGATTTCGAGATCGTTCGAGGGCAAAATAGATTCTCTCGAATGCTCAATTTATATAAGGGATCAATATAACTTGAAAACGGCGGCATATTTTTAATTGAAATTTTTTATACTTGTAGTATATCAAAGCAGCTATCCGTTGATATATTCATGTATATTAAAAAAACGTAATTGAAAGGCGTAAAAAATTAGTAAAATTCTCGCGTACCCATTTCAATGTATATGAAGCACGGTCGTCCCTCAGGCTTTTTCTACATGGGTCTGAAGTTTGCATCGTTGGAATGCAACGAAATAATTTTTTGCAATTGCTCAAAGTTATTAAACAATGGAAATTTTATCCAAACCTTTGTTATAAAGCTATTTTATACTATAAAACCCTAAATCTACACACAAACTTAATATTAATTAGTATAAACTTGAAGTAAAATGAATTATTTTTTTATTTCGTTGCGCCCCAACGTTGCAAACTTCAGACCCATTTTTCTACATTGGACAGATACTTGCCTTCGGAGCGCTCCCGCTCTCCTTGATTTTTAAAGTTTAAAAATTTTAATAGTAAAGAAAAGGTACCATTTACAATCTACGCCGATTTCGATTCTATTTTAAAACATGTAGAAGATGAAAATATTTATCAAAAACATGAGGCATTCAGTATTGAATATTGTTTCAAGTGTAGTTATGATGATACTATCATATTATCACAGCTATAGAGGACCCGATCCAGCTAAATGGTTTGTTCAAGAATTGAAAGAAATATCTCAAAATGCCGAGACTGTTTTTTGGTGTCCTACACCTATGGACACTTTAACACAGGAAGAAGAGTTGGCTTTTCAAAAAGCAGCACTTTGTCACATTTGTGAGAAATCTTTAGGCAAGAAATGTATTCGAGACTATTGTCACCCTACTCGCAGGTAAAAATAATTTTTTATTATTAATTTTACAAATATTATATTAATATTACATTAATATAATTAATTGTAAATTATAATATCTATATTTCAGATATCGAGGTCCAGCTCATGAAGAGTGTAATTTAAATTATAAAGATTCTTATACAATTCCAGTTATTTTTCGTAACTTCACTGAATATGATTCATATTTCTTAATCAGAGCGGTGGCTCATGTTTTTCCAGGACAAATAAATCTCTTGCCACTTAATAAAAAACGTTTCATTTCATTCACCAAGCATATTGATGATGGCAGTCACATAAAGTTTAAATTTATCGATTCGTTTCGATTTATGGCAACATCTCTAGATAAATTATCTTCTTACCTAGAGCAAACAGATATTCTCAAAGCAGAGTTTTTCAAGGAAGCATTGCTCACTGATGAGCAGTTTCAACTGTTGCGAAGAAAAGTTATATTTCCATACGATTATGTAGACTCTGAAGAAAAATCAAGGAGCGCGGGAGCGCTCCGAAGGCAAGTATAGAAGAAGCCTAAAGGAGCGACCCGTGCTACATTAAATGTAACAACTACCATCAAAAGAAGATTTTTATAGCCGTTTGAATGATTGCCCCATAGCTGATGAAGATTATGAGCATGCTAAACTTGTATGGAGAAAATTTAATATTCATAATTTAGGTTAGTATACTTTATATAGTTAAGAAGTTTACATTTTCTTATTTCTTTTTTCTTATACACTAAAGCAGTTTTCAAAAATTTTTATTTGATGTTTTAGGTTAATATTCAGATCTCTATTTAAAGACTGATGTGTTACTTCTCACAGAAGTATTTGAAAATTTTCAGAATAACTGCCTTAAACCTTACGGCTTAGATCCTGCTCATGATTATACAGCAACCGGCTTAACATGGGATGCAATGCTCAAGCATACAAAAGTAGAATTAGAATTGCTCACCGACATAGATAAAGTAATGTTCTTAGAGCGTGGCATAAGAGGCGGTATTAGTCAATGTTGCAATCGTTATGCCCAAGCTAATAATAAATATATGGCTAACGGTTATGAAAAACATAAAGATATCAATTATTTAATGTATTATCATGTAAACAATTTGTATGGCTGGGCAATGCAACAATATTTACCATATGGTCGTTTCAAATGGATGAAAAGGGCTGATATCGTCGCGCGGTACGAAGAAAAGCCAACTTGGAAGTTACAGGCGAAGAAAAGCCAAAAAAGCGTCTAAGACGAAGAAAAGCCAGTTTGGGTCCTCCTAGACGAAGAAAAGCCAGTTTGCGTCCTCCCAGACGAAGAAAAGCCAGTTTGATTTGTCTCAGATGAAAAAAAGCCAGTTTGCGCCGTTCCTGCGGAGGAAAAATCCCCCGACTGACTGCATCTAATCAATTACTAGTTATCTTATTATCTTGAGTGATCATCTTTTTATCTTTTTAAAAAGATTTTTAATCTTTTTGATTATCTTTTTATCTTTATATTATCTTATCATCTGAAAGTTATCTATAAGATGCCATCTAAATGTTGCTTTCGTTTGTGAAGTCAAACTGGCTTTTCTTCGTCTGGGAGGGCGCAAACTGGCTTTTCTTCGTCTGGGAGGACCAAAACTGGCTTTTCTTCGTCTTAGACGCGATTTTGGCTTTTCTTCGCCTGTAACTTCCAAGTTGACTTTTCTTTATAAATATATAAGATGATTCACCGGTGGATTACATACTTGAAGTAAACATAGAGTATCCAGAGCATCTTCATGATGAACATCAAAACTTACCTCTATGTTGCGAGCATAAAAAACCTTATGGCATCTCAAAACAAAGCTTATGACTACACATTAGACTCTAAAGAACGATATATACTACATTATCGTAGTTTAAAGCAAGCTTTATATAATGGATTAAAACTCACACGAATCTATAGAGTTTTACAATTTAATCAAAAACTATGGCTCAAAACTTATATCGACTTAAATACTAATATGAGAATAAAAGCTAGAAGTGAATTTGAAAAAAATTTGTACAAATTAATGAATAATGCTGTTTTTGGTAAAACCATGGAAGATGTTAGAAAGCGAGTAGACATTAAGCTTGTAAATAGGCGGGATGGAAGATATGGTGCTCAAGCGCTTATTGCACAACCAAACTTTCATAGTAGCTGTATTATAGAAGAAAATCTTGCAGCCATACAACTTTAAAAAATGGATGTTTATTTAAATAAACCAATTTATGTTGGACTTTGTGTCCTTGACATATCGAAAACTTTAGTATACGATTTTCATTATAATTGTATGAAAAAGCAGCTCGCTAACAAATGTAAATTACTTTATACTGATACTGATAGCTTAATATATGAAATACGTAATGTAGACATATATGAAATGATGAAGCGTGATATGCACAAGTTTGATACTTCAGATTATCCTCTAGACAATCAGTTTGGAATTGTTCCTGCTAATAAGAAGGTAGTCGGTTTAATGAAAGATGAATATAATGGACGTGTTATGACAGAATTTGTTGGTTTACGTAGTAAGATGTATAGTGTGCGTGTAGATGGTGAAGACAAAATAAAAAAAGTCAAAGGAATAAAAACTGACGTGGTAAAGTAGTATATTACGATACGTGTGACTAAAGTAGCTCATTTTTGCACGGCGTGAGGTTAGTACCCGAGCGCAGCGAGTGTGATAAACACGGTGCAAAAAAGGACTACTTTGGGCACGGATAGGCGTGACTAAAGTGCGGACTTAGGTCACACCGTGCTATAAAATACCATTACATTCAACGATTACATTGAATGTTTGAGAAATCTGTCAACACATTGTAGAGAACAATGCACTATCCAGTCCAAAAAACATAATATATATCATCAAACAAAAAAAATAGCTTTAAGCCCGTATGATGATAAACGCTACTTAATTCCTGGTAAAAGAGATACTTTACCTTGGGGACACTGCAAAATAAATACATAAAAATTAAATGTATATTAAGGTTGTATAAATAAAGTCATTCATAATACAAAAGTAAAAATTAGGCAAACTATGCCAAGACAATGCAATTATTATTAATTCATTATCTAACAATCAACGTAACTTTTGCAAACTATAAAAATCTTTCCAAAATTTTTTTATGAAAACAAATGATTTTTTTAACAATAATTATTTTGAAAGATCTACAGAATCTATGGAAAATGTTTCTTTTAAAAAGAAAGCCTTAACATCTTTTTCTCGAAAATATATTTGATTTATCATTTATCTAAAACTAATTTAAAGTAGAAATCAGAAAACTTTCTACGAAAGTATAAAATAAGGCAAGTATGAGTTTTTTCTGTATAATTTATAAAATAATAATCTTTATGATTTTGTAAAAAAATCAAATAAATACTAGCGAAAAAGTCTTTTACTTCTTCGAGCCAATATATGCTTAACAAATTGTATTTAAGTACATTCACATTGTTCACAGCTGCAAATTAAACAACCGAAAGTTGTGATATAAATTATCGATAGTCAAGTAATGCAAACAATTCTGCAAAATAACTGTATAATGACTGTTCTCAGAAATGTATTCAAATTTGTTCATTCTTCTATACAAATTAAACACAAGAAAGTACTGAAATCAATTTATTGTAGTCAAGTATCCGTAAGTTAACTTGACTGACATAATAGAACTTTTCGTAACTCGGGTGTAAAATTATATTTTACGTCCACGTTGTGATAATGAGCTCGAGCGCTACAGCAAAGTTGGCTTCAGGGATTATTTATTACATAAGAGTGTAAAATCTTACACCCGTCGTACGAACATGATTTTTCATCGTCGTGCGAGCACAATCTATCTCCATAAAACTTTTTTCTTGTAAACATATTGTAGACCCTTTACGAAACGATGGTACATAGTTACCATCCCTATTTTCCCTTATTCTTTCTCAATTTTGAACTTTCTATAGTATAACATTACGCATCTTGGGAGGACAAGAGAAGTCTAGAGCTCCTCTATAGCAGGGGTGGTCCTCCCATATACATACTTGGCGAACCCGACGGTTTGCAGTTTACAGGTGGACTATTCCCAAGATGCGATTTGTAACTTTCACTACAAAAATACCAATTTTCACTATAAATTTTAGTCATTTTCATGAAAATTTGAATCTGTCCCACGGTTATTATAGAAAATTGTAATTTCTCCTACACAATTTTTCTCAGTGTATATACAGAGAAAAATGTAGAATATCTTGAGCAATCCAAACTCCAGAATGTATGTTACCAAACCAGTATCGCTGTGGCCAAATGCTTCATAAAAATGTTTATAGCAGCAACACTTCACACAACTCATAAATTCCTCGCAGTGCATAACTGTTTCGACTTCAGAAAATAAAATGTCAATTAGTAAGTTACAAAATCATAGCAATTTATACTATAAATTGTAGTAATATTTATGAAAATTCGAGTGTCACAGGGTTACTATAGGAAATAGTAATTTTTCCTGCACAATTTTTCTCCGTGTATATACAAAGATAAATGTAGAATCTGTTGAGCAATCCAAACTCCAGAATGCATGTTACCAAACCAGTGTTGCTATGGCCAAATGCTTCATACAAATCTATCTTCATACAAGTCTATAGCAGCTACATTTCACACGACTCATAAATTCATTGCAGTGCATAACGTAAAAGTACCCATTATGAAACATCGCTCAAATCGTAACCCCTTCATGGAACAGTTTGAAATATAATAAAATAAAGTCTATTAATGATACAGATAAACAATATCAAAATTTTATCTGAATAGTGAAGGTTTATTATGTAATATGCAAAGAGATTCACATTTCTACATGATAATTATAATTTTAAAAAAATATATGACTGCGTGTATTCTTAGATCGACTCAAATCTGTTGCTGTTGAAGTAAATGATGCTGGTTTCATACGTTTTATTTTATTAACTGTACCTATGCACTCCAACAATTCCAAATATCAATCTTTTTACAATATGCAGTTATTTACTCATAGATTAAAGTTTTACAGTAGTTTTTCTGCAACAGTAAAGATTTTCAATAAATATTTTAGTGTTTCATAATTGCCGCATACAAACGAGCGTAGTCCGAGTTTATGGAACAGCCAAACGTGGCGTTCCAAGTTCGGGAACCTCTGTCTCTAAGCATGTCCCCTTTATGGAGCGCGTTTTCACTCAACAGTTATAAAGTTATTTATTATTTAAAATTATCTTGAGACGTGCGTGAACAATCATTAGAGTTTCCTGCATCATTAGGCACGACCGCTGCTCGGGAGAGCCTTATAATTTCACCAGAGCGAAAATTGTCTGACTTCAAAAACTAATAATTTGATACAAGAAAAGTCTTTTCCAGTCAAAATGAGTGCGTTTTAAGCGTTTTCTGTGATGTATGTATGTCTGTACGCCCGTATGTACGCAAGTTCCTCGATTATCTCAATGAATTTTCAACCGATTCCATCGGGATCGCGGGAAAATACTCCTCTAATTATACCTAAGTCCTGGTTCTCAATTGAGATAGATCGATGAAAAATTAAAAAAATGCGAGCACAAAGAAATATTTCAAAATATCAATTTTTAAGCTTAATGACTAGAAAAATTAATTTTAAGCTTATATCTACAGGTCTAACTGCTAAAACTAATTAAAATACACCTTTTATCTGTTGGACACTTTTTTCTACGAGCAATATTTGCCAAGATAACTGCGAAAAACGGCAAAAAAGGTCAAAAATGGGCGATTTTCGGCTATCACTTGACAGAATTTGATTTTACACAAAAATGTTAAATACAAAAGTTGGAGATAATATTTAAACAAAACTTTTTCCTATTTATCACTTTTGTGTAAAATGAACTCCTGATAAGTTACACTTATAAAAACGATTTTAAACGCCAAAATATACATAAAATGCACGATTTTCGGCTATAACTTGACAGGATTTGATTTTACACAAAAGTATTAAATACAAAAGTTTTAGATAATATTAAAACAAAACTTTTTCCTATTTAACATTTTTGTGTAAAATCAACTCCTAATGAGCTAATCCGATAAAAACGATTTTAAACGCCAAAATATACATAAAATGGACGATTTTCGGCTATAACTTGACAGAATTTGATTTTACACAAAAATATTAAATACAAAAGTTGTACATAATATTAAAACAAATCTTTTTCCTATTTAACATTTTTGTGTAAAATCAACTCCTAATGAGCTAATCCGGTAAAAACGATTTTAAACGCTACAATATACATAAACTAGACAATTTTCCGCTATAACTTGACAGTATTTGATTTTACACAAAAATATTAAATATAAAAGTTGTAGATAATATTTAAACAAAACTTTTTTCTATTTAACATCGTCATGTAAAATCAATTTCTGACGAGTTAGACTTATAAAAACGATTTTAAGCGCTTAAATATACATAACTAGTGATTGGCGTACTAATAGTAACAATAATAATAAAACCAAATTCGCTGTATCTTTTGTAATTAAATGGATATTCCTAAAAACTCCAATTGAAACAACCTCTCTTATAATAACGTTATATAGTTCTAATGATTTACGACGTAAGGAAAAAAATCTAATAATAAATTGATCGAAAATAAAATGCTGTAAAATGTTAATACATTAATGATTGTAAAACCGCTTCCTTCTGAATGAAAGTCGCTCTTAAATGACCTTTTATCAATTATTGCGATTGTTTTCATTATCAGATTATATAAAAATATCATAGAAAATTAAAGAATAGAATTGTACTCTATAATAAAAGAATGGTTCACGTGTATGTGTGCGTAAATAGAATTTTCTCTTTCCATCTTGATACGGTGGGCGCGCTGATAATCCGTGTGATATACATATGTATAAAGGTATCGACGATCGACTTGCGTAATATATCGACAACATTCAATCCTCCAAAATAACATTTTTGAATATGTAAGACATTGACTCTTTATTGTGAATGCGTCAGATAGCTTTTGCCAGCAGAATACTGATATCTGCAGTTTTTAGGCACGACCGCTTCTCGTTAGGCACGACCGCTTCTCGGGAGAGCCTTATATTTTCGTCAGGGCGAAAATTGTAACACTTCAAATTCTGAAAATTTACAACATAAAAACTATTTTCCACCCAAAAGAAGTACATTTTAAGCGTTTTCAGAGATGTATGTATGTCTGTACGTATGTATGTGATCAAGTAACCCGATTATCACAGCGAAATTTCGACGGATCCAAACGGGCTTTGGGGAATATACTCGTTTAATTATAAGTAACTGATAGTTCTCTACCGAGCCAAATCGATCGACAAATAAAAAAACGCCAGAGCAAATAAAAATTTGAAAAAATCGATTTTTGAGCATACGGTGAACAAAATTAAATTTAAGTCAAAAACAACTAATGCATCTGCTAAAACTAATTAAAAGACGTCTTTTTTACATTGAACATTTTTTTCTATGAACAATATTTAACAATGTAATAGCGAAAAAATCGCTAAAATCATCAAAAATAGTCGTTTTTTTGCTATTACTTTACAGGATTTGAATTTACACAAAAATGTTAAATACAAAAGTTATAGATAATATTGAAACAAAACTTTTTTCTATTCGACATTTTTTTGTACGATCAATACATGATGAGTTAAATCCAAAAAAACGGTTTTTAACGCCTAAATGTACATAAAATGGCTGATTTTCGTTTATAACTGAGCAGAATTTGACTTTACACAAAAATTTTAAATGTAAAAGTTATAGATAATATTAAAACAAAACTTTTTTATATTGAACATTTTTTGCTACGACCAATTCCTGACGAATTAAATCCAAAGAAACGATTTTTAACGCCTAAATATACCTAAAATCGCCGATTTTCGTTTATAACGTAGCAGGATTTAATTTTATACAAACAAAAGTTATAGATAATATTTGTCCCATTTAACATTTTCATGTACAATCAGACCCAGACGAACTAAACTTATAAAAACGATTTTTTAGGCACGACCGCTTCTCGGGAGAGCCTTATATTTTCACTAGAGCGAAATTGTAAGACTTCAAAAACGAACAATTTGTTGCATAAAAACTATTTTTCACCCAGAATTAGTTCATTTTAGGCGTTTTTTATGGTGTATGTGTGTATTTTCGTTCGTATGTAGTCAAGATTATGGAATATCTCAGCGAATTTCCAATAGATCTTAACGAATTTTGGCGCAGATACTCGTCTAATTATAAGTAAGCTCCAGTCTTATACCGAGCCGAATCGATCAACAAATAAAAAAACACCAGAACAAATAAAAATTTTTGAACATAATGTGAACAAAATTAATTTTACGTCAAAAAACAACAAATGCATCTGCTAAAACTAATTAAAACACGTCTTTTTTACATGGAAAATTGTTTTCTATGAACAATATTTAACAATATAATAGCGAAAAAACCGCTAAAATCATCAAAAATAGTCGTTTTTTTGCTATTTCTTTACAGGATTTGATTTTACACAATAACGTTAAATATAAAAGTTATAGATAATATTAAAACAAAACTTTTTTTTCTTAAACATTTTTTTGTACAATCAATTCCTGATGAGTTGAACTCATAAAAACGATTTTTAACGCCTAAATATACATAAAATGGACGATTTTAGGCTATAACTTGACAGGATTTGATTTTACACAAAAATCTTGAATGTAAAAGTTATAGATAATTAAAACAAAACTTTTTCCTATTAAACATTTTTTTGTACAATCAATTCCCGACGAGTTAAATCCAAACAAACAATTTTTAACGCCAAAACATACATAAAATGGACGATTTACGCTTATTTCAACGATTTGACTTTACACAAAAATATTAAATGCAAAAGATATAAGTATGGATAACATCTAAACAAAACTTTTCCCCAATTAATATTTTAATGTACAATCAATCCTGATTATCTAAACCTATAAATACGACATTTTACATATTCAATTTTCGCTTATTTAATATGATTCGATTTGACAAAGAATTATTCAATGCAATAGCTTTAAATAATATCGGAAAAAACAATATAACATTCGAAAGATCATATAATTATAAAAATATAATCATAAGATATAAAATTACATTTAATTTCAATGTTAAAATAGTACATTACGATACTGCCACTGAAATCACATGTATCGTACGATATTTTATAGCACGTTTACCTAAGTCCACTGTCACGCCTATCCTTACCTTAATCATGATAATGTTTTTAGTCAATTCTGACTAGATCCGTTGGGAGCGAGGAAGAAAATAAATCTCCCACGATGTTAAAGTTTGCGACGTTTCGTCGACGGATTTGTCGTCCTCTTCAGGCTTTATTTAAAATATATCAGAAAATTATAAAAATTACACTGGATAGTTAAAATACATCGAAGTTACAATAAATGTTAACAATAATTGTTACCTTGTTTATCTCGCAGAGATTCGTCAAAAGATGTGAATATGTATATATTAACGCAGAGCTTATATAGTATTGTGGTTGCACCGATGGTAAACAAAAACAAAAACAATAATAGAGACAGAAAAACTGTCATAGATATACGTTATTATTTACGTAACGAGTAAAACATAAATTTATATTCTCTACTAAGATTCAATGTATCTTCGTTTTTGTTAATTGTATTAGGTGTGCTATTAATGAATAACATTTCGGAGATAAGTCTTTTTTGATAATCGCTTTCTATGTCTTTTATCTTAACTGACTCAAAGTCGAATTCATGTTTATATGTATTTTTATGTGCATATACAACTGCCTTTTCATTCTTATTCATACGATGTTCGGAAATACGTTTATTTAAAGCACGTTTTGTCTCACCTATATACCGAGCATCACAGTCTTTACATGAGAATTCATAAACTACATTCGTTTGTTCAAGTTTATTGGTTTTGTCTTTACCAAGAACAACCAATTTATTTAGCTTATTGACTATAGATGGAATAATTTTAATGTTATATTTTTTAAATAATTTTTTGCAGTTATTATAAAAATTTGAATGAAACGGTAATGACACTTTTAAGTTATAACCGTTGGTATGTACTGGTTTGTTATTGGTATTATTTGAGTTTTTAATTTTGAAAAGTCTGGCTTTTGTGTATTTTTTGATAAAGACCGTTGGATATGAATTCTCAATAAGTATGTCTGTGACTCGCGATATATTTTTGTTGTGAAACCGTTTGTCTGATAACAGAATAGCCCTATCTATTAAGTTAAAAACTATATTCTTTTTTAATAATACAGGATGGTTGCTATAATAATTCAATGTTCTATTCGAGGACATTGTTTTACAATACCAATCAGTGATAATATTGCCGTTTTCTTTAACAAGAGAAACATCCAAAAAGTTAATACTGTTGTTATTCTCTATTTCATAAGTGAAATTAAGATTACAATCGAATTCATTGAACACTTTGTTAACTATATGGATATCTTCTTTTTTAATGCAACAAATCGAATCATCAACATACCGAAAATAAAAAATCGGTATGATGTTGAAATCAATTTTGAGTTTATTCCAACAAAAAACTTCTAAATCTCCCAACACTAGATCAGCAAAAAAAGGAGAGATGGGGGAGCCCATCGGTGTCCCAAAAATTTGTTGGTAACATCTGTCATTAAAGGTAAAAAATACATTTTCAAACAAAAATTTTGTACTATCAATAATATCACTGAACGGTATTTTACAGTTATTTAAAATATTTGAGGCATGTTTCTCTAAACTCTGAATTACAAGGTTCAACGAGAAATTTGTGAAAAGAGAAACTACGTCTAATGAAACAAGGGTGTATCCATCTGGAATTTAATGTTTTTTAATTTTTGGATTAAATCACTTATTGAGAATTCATATCCAACGGTCTTTATCAAAAAATACACAAAAGCCAGACTTTTCAAAATTAAAAACTCAAATAATACCAATAACAAACCAGTACATACCAACGGTTATAACTTAAAAGTGTCATTACCGTTTCATTAAAATTTTTATAATAAATGCAAAAAATTATTTAAAAAATATAACATTCAAATTATTCCATCTATAGTCAATAAACTAAATAAATTGGTTGTTCTTGGTAAAGACAAAACCAATAAACTTGAACAAACGAATGTAGTTTATGAATTCTCATGTAAAGACTGTGATGCTCGGTATATAGGTGAGACAAAACGTGCTTTAAATAAACGTATTTCCGAACATCGTATGAATAAGAATGAAAAGGCAGTTGTATATGCACATAAAAATACATATAAACATGAATTCGACTTTGAGTCAGTTAAGATAAAAGACATAGAAAGCGATTATCAAAAAAGACTTATCTCCGAAATGTTATTCATTAATAGCACACCTAATACAATTAACAAAAACGAAGATACATTGAATCTTAGTAGAGAATATAAATTTATGTTTTACTCGTTACGTAAATAATAACGTATATCTATGACAGTTTTTCTGTCTCTATTATTGTTTTTGTTTTTGTTTACCATCGGTGCAACCACAATACTATATAAGCTCTGCGTTAATATATACATATTCACATCTTTTGACGAATCTCTGCGAGATAAACAAGGTAACAATTGTTGTTAACATTTATTGTAATTTCGATGTATTTTAACTATCCAGTGTAATTTTTATAATTTTCTGATATATTTTAAATAAAGCCTGAAGAGGACGACAAATCCGTCGACGAAACGTCGCAAACTTTAACATCGTGGGAGATTTATTTTCTTCCTCGCTCCCAACGGATCTAGTCAGAATTGACTAAAAACATTATCATCATTTCTGCAATGGGGAGTAAAATCGTGAATACGATTAACAACTTAGATCATAACCCTGGCCTAGGATCAGAGACAGGTCAATCTTCTTCTTTTTTTCAACATATAACAATTACACATGGATCGAACATAACTCAAAAATTGAAAAAATGGTTAAAGTCACGCCGCAGACAGAGAGAAATTACGCACCAGTTGAATTTCCTCAAAGACTGTAAACTACTGGAGGTGGTCCCCAGCCATATATACAACATAGCACGAAAACTGGAAAAACTCAAATTTCGAAGTAAGTCTTGTAAAGACAGCTTATTTATCCACACTAAGAAGCTTTCCAACAAATTACTGAAGTTAGAAATTAGAGATTTTACTCTACACAAAAAGTTACTTAACCGATCTATTCATAGTTTATTTATTGACATAAAAAATTTAAACATTGATTGTCACACTTTAAAGAATTTCTTCAATCTGAGCAACAAGAATATTAAAACGTTAGACAAAAAACTTAACTATCGTTTTAATAAAAAACTTAATCTGATCAAAAGGAGATCCAATGTTCATAATAATTTAAACGTTAATATTGATAAGTGTTTCAAAAATCTTTCTAATGTATACATCCCTTCGAACGTTGCCGAAATTGCTTCTCTAGGCCGTAACGTCGCATATAAACAGTGTAATATGTCAGAATCTAATATTTTTTCTACCATCAAAAATTTAGAATCAAGTCTTAATACCTCACATTTGAATGCCAATGATAAACATAAAATAAGACAAGATATAGTTAAAGCTATAAAATCCAAACAAATTGTAAACAACAGCCGAATCTTACTGACCGAACGTTATTCAAACAAATAAAAACTGCTCAAAAATTTATAAGAGACAACAGAGATATATTTTTCACACAATCAGACAAAGGCAATGTAACTGTTTGCTTAGACAAATCAGAGTATATACAAAAAATGAATGAATTACTTAATGACAACAAGGTATATAAAGAGATAAAAGGGAAACCCCTTAACAAACTACAAAATGGGGTCTATAAAATCCTAAAAAATTTCAACGAAAATAACATTCTCAAAAATAAATATCATACCATACAACTCACACAGACAGACACACAACTTGCAAAATGCTATGGTTTACCTAAAATCCATAAACCAACATTATCATTCAGACCGATAATTTCAACTGTCAACAGCCCAACCCATCCCCTACCAAAAGTGATTTATGAAAAGCTTAAGAGTTGCTTCCCTCCTCCCAAATCACACATAGACAATAGTTTTGATTTAATCCAAAAATTAAAAAACATTAAATTCCAGATGGATACACCCTTGTTTCATTAGACGTAGTTTCTCTTTTCACAAATGTCTCGTTGAACCTTGTAATTCAGAGTTTAGAGAAACGTGCCTCAAATATTTTAAATAACTGTAAAATACCGTTCAGTGATATTATTGATAGTACAAAATTTTTGTTTGAAAATGTATTTTTTACCTTTAATGACAGATGTTACCAACAAATTTTTGGGACACCGATGGGCTCCCCCATCTCTCCTTTTTTTGCTGATCTAGTGTTGGGAGATTTAGAAGTTTTTTGTTGGAATAAACTCAAAATTGATTTCAACATCATACCGATTTTTTATTTTTGGTATGTTGATGATTCGATTTGTTGCATTAAAAAAGAAGATATCCATATAGTTAACAAAGTGTTCAATGAATTCGATTGTAATCTTAATTTCACTTATGAAATAGAGAATAACAACAGTATTAACTTTTTGGATGTTTCTCTTGTTAAAGAAAACGGCAATATTATCACTGATTGGTATTGTAAACCAATGTCCTCGAATAGAACATTGAATTATTATAGCAACCATCCTGTATCATTAAAAAAGAATATAGTTTTTAACTTAATAGATAGGGCTATTCTGTTATCAGACAAACGGTTTCACAACAAAAATATATCTCGAGTCACAGACATACTTATTGAGAATTAATATTCAACGGTCTTTATCAAAAAATACACAAAAGCCAGACTTTTCAAAATTAAAAACTCAAATAATACCAATAACAAACCAGTACATACCAACGGTTATAACTTATAAGTGTCATTACCGTTTCATTCAAATTTTTATAACTGCAAAAAATTATTTAAAAAATATAACATTTAAATTATTCCATCTATAGTCAATAAACTAAATAAATTGGTTGTTCTTGGTAAAGACAAAACCAATAAACTTGAACAAACGAATGTAGTTTATGAATTCTCATGTAAAGACTGTGATGCTCGGTATATAGGTGAGACAAAACGTGCTTTAAATAAACGTATTTCCGAACATCGTATGAATAAGAATGAAAAGGCAGTTGTATATGCACATAAAAATACATATAACCATGAATTCGACTTTGAGTCAGTTAAGATAAAAGACATAGAAAGCGATTATCAAAAAAGACTTATCTCCGAAATGTTATTCATTAATAGCACACCTAATACAATTAACAAAAATGAAGATACATTGAATCTTAGTAGAGAATATAAATTTATGTTTTACTCGTTACGTAAATAATAACGTATATCTATGACAGTTTTTCTCTCTCTATTATTGTTTTTGTTTTTGTTTACCATCGGTGCAACCACAATACTATATAAGCTCTGCGTTAATATATACATATTCACATCTTTTGACGAATCTCTGCGAGATAAACAAGGTAACAATTGTTGTTAACATTTATTGTAATTTCGATGTATTTTAACTATCCAGTGTAATTTTTATAATTTTCTGATATATTTTAAATAAAGCCTGAAGAGGACGACAAATCCGTCGACGAAACGTCGCAAACTTTAACATCGTGGGAGATTTATTTTCTTCCTCGCTCCCAACGGATCTAGTCAGAATTGACTAAAAACATTATCATCATTTCTGCAATGGGGAGTAAAATTGTGAATACGATTAACAACTTAGATCTTACCTTAATCAGTCCACTCGCTACGCTCGCGCGCTAACCTCACGGTGCAATAATCGACTACTTAAGTCACGGGTAGGCGTGACTTAAGCAACGAAGATAGACACTAATAGAAGCGCAAAGCTTATAGGGAGACTGAGGCAACCCGAATTTAGTATGTACCCCGACCACGCGCAGCGCGACAGTCGATTTCTGAAAGTTTCGTGAACAGCTGACTGAGCTGACGAACGGTCGATAACATACCACCCGTAACGACTGCAATGGTAACACAATACATATTATGTATGTAAAACTGATAAACTGGGCATTACAAAAATGTCAGTAATCAACATTAATTACAAGGAAGTAGACTAAACCCCAAAAACATTTAACAAAACAAATTAATGTTAAACTCCAATCTATAAACCAAATGGGGGAACACTTTATATATTACATCCACGTTACAAACATATGTATGTGGCGTTGGTCCTGTGGTTAATGTACCTGAATACTCTTTTGATGCGGGTTCGAATCCATCACCCGGAGAATATTTTTTTTTTTTTTTTATTTCTTTAATTAATAAGTAAGACTGTACTTTTCTGCTGGTTGGAAAATAATGTATTGAATTTTGACGTTTTTAAATAGTTTTTTGTACTACCCTGGAAGTACTGTTCACAATGCGTTGGATATAATTTTTTTTTATTTACAAATGATTGTATGAAAAAATTAGAAATACTTCATTACAATCTCTTGGCATGTAGACATTATATTGAACTATTAAATAATATTGTTATATAATTATTGTAAATATAACGGTGGAAGAAAGAAAATAAATGATATAGAGGAAATAAAGAATTGTTCCTTATTTAATTTCCTTATTTAATTTAAAGAATATTATTATTATTATATTAGTATTTTTTGTAAAATGATGTTGTTTTAGTTCGTTTTTTATTTACTAAATTTTTTTTAATTTGTATACTGTTTTACTTGTATTGCTTAGAAATGTTTTTCCTTACAGTATTATTATTTATTTTAAATAATTTATGTAGTTAAATAATCGAATTAATAATATTAAATATTATGAGTAATTTGTAATCAGGAGATGGGATGGACGGCTCCCGTGGTTTGTGTAGGGCTACTGGCGAAGGATTCCACGGTTTTATTTACAATAGTTATATTTAAAGATTATTGAATACTTCAATATAATTTCTACATGTCATGAGATTGTAATGAAGTATTTTGAAATGTTTTATATGATAATTTGTAAATAAAACAAAAAAAATATCCAACGCACTTCGAACAGTACCTCAAAGGTAGTGCGGAAAACTGTTCCAAAATTGCAAACAAATAAGCAGCAGAAATAAAAGAAGGGTTGCAAATAATTTATTAAAATTTCAATTAATTATAATTCGTTTACTAATTTATAATTCGTTTTATACTTGTTGTTATCTTACCACCATCTATATACCTAGTATTTAATATATGTAAAGGCCAATTTGCCCGTCTAAATAAATAAATAAATTAATTAATTATTCAGTTTAATTAAGGATTAAAATATCAATCGTTAATTAAACCCGCGTTTAGTTAAGAACTAAATTTTTAATCGTTAATTGAATCAGCGTTTAATTATAAGAATTAAAATTTCAAGCGTCAATTAAACCCGCGTTCAGTAAAAAATTTAAATTTCAATCGTTACTTAAACATGGGTTCAATTAAAGACTGAAATATTAAATCTTAATAAAATGCTGGTTTAATTAACAATTAAAATTTTAATTCTTTATTAAACGCTCGTTCAATTAACGATTGAAATTTTAGTTCTTAATTAAAATTAAATTAATGCCCAATTAAAAATATTACAATATTTTCGCAGCCCTGAATAAAAGTATACAGTCTTAAGTACTCATTAATTAAAGAAATAAAAAAAAAAAAAAAAAAAATATTTTCCGGGTGATGGATTTGAACCCGCATCAAAAGAGTAGTATTCAGGTACGTTATCCACAGGACCAATGCCACATACATATGTTCGTAACGTGGATATAATATATAAACTGTTCCCCCATTTGGTTTATAGATTGGAGTTTAACATTAATTTGTTTTGTTAAATGTTTTTGGGGTTTAGTCTACTTCCTTGTAATTAATGTTGATTACTGACATTTTTGTAATGCCCAGTTTATCAGTTTCACATACATAATATGTATTATGTTACCATTGCAGTCGTTACGGGTGGTACGTTATCGGCCGTTCGTCAGCTCAGTCAGCTGTTCACGAAACTTTCAGAAATCGAATGCCGCGCTGCGCGTGGTCGGGGTACATACTACATTCGGGTTGCCTCAATCTCTCTGCAGGCTTTGCGCTTCTATTAGTGTCTATCTTCGTTGACTTAAGTGCGGACTTAGGTCACACTGTGCTATAAAATGAGATAAACACATTGAAAACATAATTTAAAAAAAAGAAATATCTATTGTTTACAAACTGCCAAATATTATGTAAACTAAAACACTAATAAAAATATATAATAAGAAATATAAATTGATGTTGAAGTAACAAAAATTAAAAGATTAAATCCCTAAATGTTTTTTTACTTAAAATTATTCTAAGTTGGCCCAAGAAACAAATTATTTTTTTCTAAAACTTGGTCGTAGACAGGCAGCTAATATTGTATATAATCTAATCTTCTATTAACAATGTGATTAATAGAAGTTCTTCAAGTTTAAACCTTAAAAATAAAATTAAAAGACAAAGATTACATTTTTGTTTAATATAAAATTGAGCCAAAGAATAAGCAAATATAATATTCCATCCTCACGACTCGTAACCATATTCCTGATATCACACATTAAATGATATTCGATGACGAATGAATCTACGAAATCATTTTGTGACCATGAATGAAAATCCTTGAGGATATAGTTATTATGTTGAAATGTCCCATCTAAATAAAACAAAATAAAAGAAACAATAAAGTTTGTTGTTGGTAGGTAATGAGGTATGGCGGGTTTGATGTGGGGCACAGGGCGGGGTCCAGGGGCAGAGCCCCTGGTGGGGGTGTAGGGGCGAAGCCCCCACTCAGGAGGTGTGGGGGGGCGAAGCCCCCCCACCTGAAATAAAATTACTGATATATTAAAAATATATATATATATCAACAGCGATATATATAAACTTCTTTCTGAAATACGACCTTACTAAAGAAGTTAATTATTTTATTTTAATTTATTTACACTTTATTTAATCCAACTAAAAAAAAAAATTTTACTTTAATAAAATTGTAGCTATAAAATAGATAGAAAAAAAATCGAGGTATCAATCTTGGTACAGAAATTGACAATTTGTTGGTATGGTCTTCCTTAATATATATAATTTTACAACAATTATTATAATAAGAAAGGTTTGACCCTGCTTGCTACTAAAGTAGATAATTCGAATTCAAAAACGAATTCATAGATTTCATTTATTTCTCAATTAGACATTTTGCTTCCTCCTAGAGGAAGCTTTGTAACATTTTTTGAGTTGTTGTAAAAACATGTTATAATTGTGTTCCGAGATGTTAGGAATCAAAATACATGGTTTTTGAAAAATGTGTGGTTGTGTGTGTGTGTGCGTGCGTGCGCGCGCGCGTGTGTGTGTGTGTGTGTGTGTGTGTGTGTGTGTGTGTGTGTGTGTGTGTGTGTGTGTGTGTGTGTGTGTGTGTGTGTGTGTGTGTGTGTGTGTGTGTGTGTACGCCTAGATCTCAATTTCTACTCGATCAATTTTGACCAGACAGGTCTCATTTTCCGGTCAAAATCCGTTTTTTTTTATTGGGGCGATGGGTTTTTGTTTTTTTTCAAATTTTCGATTTTTCTCAAAACTGCTTTTTGATTTTTTTTTTTAATGATAGGATCGAGTTATTCGAATCGGATTGCTAGCGTTCGAAAGAGAATTAAAATACCTATATTTTCTAAAAAAATTATTAACAATAACGTGTTTTTTTTTTAGATACTTATAACTCCCAAACTAAACGGTCAATTTTTTTTGAGAAAAATCATGATAATGGATAAAATAAATAAATATAATCTGTAATGTTTTAATTCATTTTGTTGGTTAGTTTTTTAGAAAAAAATTGAAAAATGAAAATTGATTTTTGTATATCCAACGATTACAGGAGTAACAATGACTTAATCGCTTCAAAATTCTTTGTAGTCGTAGATTTATAAATTTCGTTATTAAATATTAATTACAAGAATCAACATATTAAGGTTGAGATGTGTCCGTACTTAATCCAAAAGACTAAGCATGATAGAAACCGGCTTCAGTAATGCATCTCAGACATTCCATGTATTTTTGAGTTGACTCTATCTTTTTGAAAGTACATGTAATTTAATAAAAAAAATAAAAATACAGTTCTATAAAAAATACACAAGCAGTGCCTGAATTAAATCTGAGAAATTGCATGACTAATTTTTTTCTTTTTATTAAATTATACCTACAAAAAAAAAGATAAAATCAGCATAAAAATACATAAGATGCCCGAAATGCACTATAAAAGCAGATTTCTATCATTCCTATGTTATTCTAAATGAAGTTTGAAAAGACATCCTCAAAGTAAATATCAACCACATCAATGAATGAGGAATAGATCTGTTAAATTTGACCGGTCGCCTCTTATAGTTGCTGCTTTTTCTGAAAGGATAATAAAAACCCTGAAACAAAAAATGAAGCTATAGTAATGGTTGAAAGCAGTAGATTACTGAAATAATAATTATTCAAAGAAGAGACCACAAAGTGGTCACAGTGAATTAAAATAAATACAGACTAGATCAACTTCCATTGATAATCTATAGAAAGATGAAGCTGCCAAGATGTATGCATCAGGAAGCCCTTCACTCAAGGTTACCCACTGTAATGCCATTGTTGAGTTTCTCAAAGTTGCCGTTCCCAATTTGGTCCTATTTTTTTTAAAGTCTCCTGCTTTATGATGGTCATATAATGACGCTCTCGAGGAAAGAACAATTATATGAAGACGTGTTGTCTTCTGCAGGAGCTCTTCGCCCTAGGCCAAAAACATAATTACAACAAGAATAACTTAGCAACGGAGGGAGTACAGAGAAGCCACACTCCTGTCAAAGGGGTAGGAAATTATTGCAGGATAGATACTAGCTGAAAAGTATAAGCCAATAAACTTTCTTACAGTAAGCTACTCACCAGATAATTTTTTCAACGAGTTCAGAGGTTGTCAATGTCCACATAAAATATGTCAATCAATCCAACATATAGTCCCAATAAAAAACGGTAACTGCAGGTGTTTAGGACGCCGTGATGTCGTCTGCAGGAGCTCTTCGCCCTAGGCCAAAAACATAATTACAACAAGAATAACTTGGCAACGGAGGGAGTATAGAGAAGCCACACTCCTGTCAAAGGTGTAGGAAATTATTGCAGGATAGATACTAGCTTAAAAGTATAAACCAATAAACTTTCTTACAGTAAGCTACTCACCAGATAATTTTTTCAACGAGTTCAGAGATTGTCAATGTCCACATAAAATATGTCAATCAATCCAACATATAGTTCCAATAAAAAACGCTAGCTGCAGGTGTTTAGGACGCCGTGATGTCGTCTGCAGGAGCTCTACGCCCTAGGCCAAAAACATAATTACAACAAGAATAACTTGGCAACGGAAGGAATACAGAGAAGCCACACTCCTGTCAAAGGGGTAGAAAATTATTGCAGGATAGATGCTAGCTGTAAAGTAAACGAGAAAACATTCTTACAGCAAACTACTCACAATATAGTGTTAGCGTGTCGATAAGATCATTCATAGCCCTATATATTTACCAAGATATGTTGAGAGAATTGAAAGGGATCTTTGCACTGAAAAGTCGAGAAAGCGCATGTGTATTCTCAACTAAGACCTCCTCACCCTCACTTAAAGTTTACCAGAATGTTCACACACAATACAATACATACAGAGGGATTGTATATGCAATTTCAGATCGACTCAATCAGCCGCTACGGAGAAAGTAACATTTTTCTCAAAAATTTCTTCAAAAAGACACAGAAATTGCAATATCTCCAGACTTGCTGATTATGCATATCTAAATCTTGATATACTGTCCCTCAGCATGCATTCCATCATGTATGGAAAGTTGAAGATACTTGTAGGGAATGGAAAGGGATCTTTGCATTCAAAAGTCGAGAAAGCGCATGTGTATTCTCAACTAAGACCTCCTCACCCTCACTTAAAGTTTACCAGAATGTTCACACACAATACAATACATACAGAGGGATTGTGTATGCAATTTCAGATCGACTCAATCAGCCGGTACGGAGAAAATGACATTTTTCCCAAAAATTTCTTGAAAAAGACACAGAAATTGCAGTATCTCCAGACTTGCTGATTATGCATATCTAAATCTTGATATACTGTCTCTCAGCATATATTTCATCATGTATAGAAAGGTGAAGATACTTGTAGGGAATGGAAAGGGATCTTTGCACTCAAAAGTCGAGAAAGCGCATGCGTATTCTCAACTAAAACCTCCTCACCCTTTCTCAAGGTTTACAAGAATGTTCATACACAATGCAATGCATGCTGAGGCATTGTACATTAAGTTTCAGATATACTCAATCAGCCAAATTGGAGGAAATTACTTTTCTTTCTTAATAATTTCCTCAAAAAGCACACAGAAAATGCTGTAACTCCTCACTTGCTGATTATTTAGATCTGAAACATGGTATATAATCCCTCAGCATGCATGATATGGTGACGTGTGTAAAGCTGAAGATATTTTCAGAGAAAGGGAAGATATTTGTATACTTGAAAGTCGAAAAAGCTCATGTGCACTTCCAACTAAGAGTACCTTGACCCTTGCTCAAAGTTTAACAAAATGTCCTTGTGAAAAAAAGATGAAAATCCTGCAAGATTAGAAAGGAGCTAGTATTATTGAAATAATACTTACTCAAGGATAAGACCACAACTCAATTAGCAGAGAACTCGACCAACATCAATATCGATCCATACAGCAATTTAGGAAACACAGTGACTGCAGATATAAACATTGATGACTGCCGTCTGCCGGACTGCCGTGCGCACATGGTTGACATGGTGCGGGTGAGAGCCAGATAGAACGCGAAGCACTGTAGCCATAATACGTAAGTAGTAGGCACCTTTCTTATGTTCACTCCACACTGAAACTTTTTCACTAGAAGTTCGGCCCGGCCTTTTTCTCGCATCATCCACGGCGCCGTGTCGCTTACGCAAAGAAGCTACGAGCTATCAGCTGACGAGCCAGACGAGACGAGCAGGTGAGCTGCAGCGCGTGCGCATGCGCGCACACTCACATGGGTAAAGCCAACAAGCCAGCAGTGTCACCGCCATTACGTGATTGGCGATGCTATACACGTTACCCATGTGAATATATGATGTTGTAATTTTTATATCGTTTATTGCAATTATTGCGAATTGCGTAAAATCAAGCTCGCATTGTCATCACTTTGCATAAGCATCTATATATTATACGCAATACGTTATACACGAACAATATGACATGACTTGATAACCATTGCGCGGTAACATGTCTGTAAGAGACGGTCACTAATGTTTTTTAGACCGTAAATTTTTCGCTTATTAGCTTTAGGGTGCGCTCCCATGCATTACGGAAAAACTTACGGAATGGTAAAATCGTAATGACGGTGATGCGAAATTTAAAATGTGTTAACTACATGATTAAATAATACGTAGTAAATGCGGATCTGATTAGTTATATTATCATATTAATAAATAAAAACAATAATAGTCTTAATAACAATAAAATAATTAATTCCATAAAAGTTACTCGCAATTAATTAATGACATTACATATTTATAATTTTTTAATATTCACTTTTTGCACAATCTAATTGATATTTATCTTCTTTTTCTTATTAAAAACATTGTTCATGAACAATAAACATTGTTGTTTAACAGTATGTACATGGTAATAATTCATAATGAGCGGGCCTATTTCGTACGAAAATTTCAACACCCTAGTCCCATGGAGTACTTTTTTTTTAGCGGAATGGTTTTCTAACCTCACTTTCGGTTAAAACTTATCAAAATTTGTTGATGTAATGCTAAAATGGTATTAGAATAAATTAAAAAACAACAATTTAATAAATACTGAACAAAATAAAATTATGTTTCCTTAAAATTATTATCAAATTAATTTCTTGAAGCACTACAATCCTCATTCCGGCGTTTTTTCTCACTCTCATGGGAATAGGGCTTTGTAAAAACGTAACGGAAATCCGCGCGCCATTATTCGAATTGCAAGTTCACTCCGATTTTGTCGTTCCGTTTAATTTTACGGAACGCATGTGTGTGCATGTGGGATCGCACCCTTACTGTTTGTCATATGGTAACAAAAACTATTTTGTTTTTTTTTTTTTTAATAGTATGCAAAATCATGAGTGCATTGCCCTTCGTAATGACATTATTAATCAATTTTCGCTTTTATAAAAATACAAGGTTCTCCTGAGTATTGCGGTCGTGCCTATTATGTAAAAACGAAGTTTTTACACAGGGAGGGGGTGGGCGACGAGCGAAGCGAGGAGCAGGTGTGTGTGGGGGCGGGAGGCGGATGGCGTGCCGAAGGCACGCTGGGGGGCGCAGCCCCCTAGTTTTACTAATAAGTAAGTATATATTTGTTTGTGAAATTCTGATTGTGAAACATAAATAACAAACTTAACCTATAAATTTGATAAAAAATCAGTTTGTAAGTTACATTCCTTTCGAAATTTGTTTTTTACTTTTTACAGATTTTACGAAACTCAAGAAAAATAACAGCGAAGAAAAAAACCGCTGCCAATTCATTGGCCCGTAGCTTCCTCAACCGTAATTTGTTGATTCCTTTAATTAATTTTTAATAACAAAATTTATAATTTTTTAAAAAATTTATTGCATAATTATAATTAAATTCATTTATGAATATTAAAAATTGTTAATTTTTAAATTTATTTATTTATTTATTATTTATTTATATCAAATTTATATAAATTTTGAGCTGATAAATAAAGTTATCATTTGAAATAGAAGTAAAATATCTATATTTTATAATAAAACAAATAGCTATCACGGTTGTTTTGTTATTAACAAAAACGTGTTTTTTTTTATATTTTATAATTCATATTTTTTAAGAAAAAAAAATTTATAGCTATCATTGTTCTTTTGTTATTAACAAAAACGTATTTTTTTAAAAAAGTTCATAACTCACAAATAAATTATAATAATGCAGAATATAATAGATTATAATAGATATAATTTTTAAACATTTTAATTCATTTTGTTGGTTGGTTTTTTAAAAATTAAAAAAAAATCATCGAATGCCTACTCAATGACGTTTCCTCATTCCACACCACCTAGCGGTGGAAATCGTATCGGTAGGTAGCGGTAGCGGAGTTATGAGTTTAAAAAAAAAACACGTTTTTGTTTTTGATGATAACTAAAGAACCGTGATAGATAGAAAATTATTTTTTTTAGAAAATACAGGTATTTTAATTCTCTTTCGAATGCCATCCACCCCATTCAGATACATATAGCCGTTCTCGAGATATTAAGATTTTTAAAAAATGTCAAAAAATGTTTAACCTCAAATATCTCTGAAATTTATGGACTAATCATTTTTCCCAAAGAACTCGATCGAGAACTATAAAAAATCTACCTCTAAAAGGAATTTTGAAGCCATTAAGTCAATTTTACTCTTGTAATCGTTGGACATACAAAACTGATTTTTTCATTTTTCAATTTTTTACTCAAAATCCAGCCTACAGAATGTATTCAAATTTTAACAGATTATAGCTATTTATATTCTGTTTTATCATGATTTTTCTCAAAAAAATTGACCGTTAAGTTTAGGAGTTACAAGCGTCTAAAAAAAAAAAAACACGTTTTTGTTAATGACAAAAGAACCGTGATAGCTAGAAACTTTTTTTTTAGAAAATATAGGTATTTTAATTCTCTTTCGAACGCCACCCATCAGATTCGAATAACTCGATCCTATCATTAAAAAAAATCAAAAAACAGTTTTGAGAAAATCGAAAATTTGAAAAAAAAAACAAAAACGCATCGCCCCAATCAAAAAACAGATTTTTGACCCGCCATCACGCAAAAAAAAAACAAAAAAAATGAGACCTGTCCGGTCAAAATCGACCGAGTAGAAGCTGAGATCCAGGCGTACACACACACACACACACACACACACACACACACACACACACACACACACACACACACACACATCCATGCAGACATTTTTCAAAAACCATGTATTTTGATTCCTAACACCTCGGAACACAATTATAACATGTTTTTACAACAACTCAAAAATTTACTATTATAATGCTTCCTCTAGGAGGAAGCAAAAATAAAGGAACAACATAAGACAAATAAAATGAGACTACGGAAGATATTAAAGACATGTTAAAAAAGAATGCTTAGCACAACAAAGTTATTCGCAAGAAAGTTCAACCAGACAAAAGGAAACTAAAAATCAAAAGGAGACTGTATTCTGCATTATAATTGCAAAAAAGCTTTCAATGCAGTTAATGCTGCACTGCAAATTGCAGCTAAATTGAATGTCCCAGCCACATCTCTCCACAGAGCTGTAAACATCCACAAGAATTTCCTTCAAGACCTGGCTCGTCTAAAGTTTTATCACCTCATATAGAAAAGTAGTATAGAACTAAGCAACAGTCTAAATAAGGATAATTGCATATTAAATCAAGAATGGTTACTCGATAGCTGTGAAGATTTTACAACAGAAAATTTGATTCAGAAACTAAGTCAATGGAGTTCGTACAATCTAATTGAAAATTATTCATATAACTATATTAACATTTTTCTTATTTTAATCATGTTGAATTTTTTTAGGAGTTTTTTCTCCATCTACAATATAGTATACAATGATCAAACACAAGAATCTATCAGTCGAACAGTCAATAATGAGATTTGTCACGAAAGTGTAATAACTTCTGAAAAAATAAATCTTCACTTGAGTAATCTTAAAAATAACTTAAAAAGTTATACGATGGAAGAAGAAACTATACCCGAAATGAAAATAGTGTAGCAAATAATAA
Organism: Torymus aiolomorphi; assembly: GCA_036365515.1. NCBI lineage: Eukaryota > Metazoa > Arthropoda > Insecta > Hymenoptera > Torymidae > Torymus > Torymus aiolomorphi. Next base: position 94,342,365 of record CM070874.1, read on the forward strand.
ATCCAAACCAAAAAATGAATTAATTGTAATTTCAGATATTTAAAAATAAGTATTAAGTATTCTAGGTTGTATGCAATTATTGTGTTAATTTGATACGTTTAAAATTGTATTTTGTATTCATTTTTTTTAATAAAAAAATTATAAAAAATTTAAAATCATCATTTGTATATCATAAGCCACTTATTGTAAGTAAAATAGTACATAAGTTATTAAATTAAAACTGATTTCCATCCTGTTCCAAAATAGGGATATCGATTATGGAACGGAGGGATAATCTGTAAAAATGTCGTTCCATAATACGTACTTGGTGTCGGTTTGGTTTTTTAATTTTAATAATTACAATTCGTATTCAATTTGCTTTTTTAAGGTCTCATTTTAATCTTTGATCTTTACCCCATCGATTGATATAAAAAATTGTAAATATTACTCCTTTACAGTAGTTTTAATCTCAATCCAAACTATAAACTAGCAAAAACTGTTCCATAAAGACTTTTACCTTAACTGTTTCAACTTCAGAAAATAAAATGTCAATTGTATCATAGTGAGTGCAGCCGATGTTTGATGATAGTATAGCTGTCCGCCATAAACAAAGGTTCTAATGTACTTTTATATATAAGAGTGAGGATAGACTCAATTTCATATCGATAACTTAAAAACGACATTACCTTCAATGTAATAATTACCCTTTAGATATTATTAAAAAATATATTGGCATTAGACTCGACCAGATCCGTAAAAACAATAGTAACGTCGCAACTTACAAGTTGAACATGTCTTGGCCTGTCGGTTGTGGCGTTGGGTGCATGAGTGGTGCATCACGACCCGCTGCTTCCAATGACACCGCTAAGTCAATTGCCTTTTGATACGTCAAATCTTTTTCACCCAACAGCCCTTTTTTTAATATTTTCGCTGGCTACACCCCACACAAATTGGTCACGAAGGCTGTCCTCTAGGCCTGTGCCAAATTCACAGTGCGTTGTTAGCTTTTTAAGATTTGCCACATATGTTTTAATGTCTTCTCCGGCTTGCTGTGTGCACATTTTAAATTTATAACGTTCCATTATGATGCTCGGCGCCGGTTGTAGGTGGTTTTTAAGAATTTCAATTAATCTCTTTAGTGACAAATCCGATGGTTTAATGGGTAAGCACAGGTTTCGCAGTAGGGCGTATGCGTCTTTACCTAATAACGTTAACAACAATGGGGCTTGTTTATACTGTGGAACTTCGTTAGCTAGGTAGCTAGGTACTGCTCAAGACGCTCCACCCACAATGACCAATCTTCCTCCAGCGAATATTCATTAATGCTGCCAATAGTTCCATTGACTATTGTATTAGTTTGAGGCGCAACGTGATTCGATCCCACATTAGCCAGGTTCGTCAATTGTTGAGCTGCTAAGAGTTTCTTTTCTTCTTCTATTTTTTTCGCCATTGTCTCCATTTCATCCTTTTGCGCCACCACTGCCGCTATACATTCCGCCAATTCTTTGGGTGACAATGTTCCTATCGGTTTCCCTTTAAACATTGTAACTTAGTCTCACTTCGATTTGCGTAACGGCTTAACTAACACTTTGCTACGCGCAACCGATTTTCACTCGTCGCCAATGTAATATACGACAAATAGGTCCAAGTAATGAATAACACCAGTTAAATATAATGACTGTTTATTACGGTCGAGTGGAAGTACATGCTATGACGAACGCTTAGAACCGAATGGTTCGGCGGCTGCGCGCCAGTACTCAATGTACTACTACGCGACACGGGCGCTAGTAGCGCGCAGCGACAACTTAAGATACTACTTTTGGTTAGGCGTATCGCGTATAACATATATGACAGTATGTAATCTGAATTTGTAATAATAATAATAAATTTGAAATAATCTTATAAATCATTAATATCCATAATTCAATTACTTAATTTTAAACTTGCACTGAATAGTTTATGAAATTTTATGAAGCGAAGGCTTCATAAGTAAACCATATTTTATTTAAAAATGATTGTGTAAGAAGTATTTGTCTGTGCGTTAGAGTTGGAATACGCAATTGCTAAATTATCTCTCAACTACTTTGATATCAACTTTTTTATAGTACTTTACTTTCAGCTTTGGCACACACAATTACTAATAGATTACTTATCAAATTCAATTTTGAGTGTATATAAGAGTGCTAATAGAGAATATTAACAGTGCAACGTCTGCCATTGAAAATTTAGGAAAGTAAATATAAATGTTATTACTCATAAACCTGTTGAAAATATTGTTGAAAATAGATGTTTAAGGTATTTTTCATGCTTTAAGAAGATTCAAAAACAAAGATCCATAACATGAGATATATGAATAATATTAAATTCACAAATACATCTGGTTGTCAAAAATACATGTTATTGGTTTCTATTGATACATTCTACAAGTAAAATGCCCATTCACCCATTCGTGAGGTTAGGAGCGAACAACGGCTTACCAAATCTATGCTTTGATGCCGATCCCGTGGCCTTCTCCGACGAGTCACCAGCAAGCAAGAAACGTGACGAGAGGACCGACACCCACCAGTATACCGAACTGCAGCTGCGGAGCGAGTTTTAAATGAAACTAGAGAGAGGAGGAGTGGGAGAGAGGGAGAGAGGGAGGGGGAGAGAGAGAGAGCGAGAGAGAGAGAGAGAGAGAGAGATTAATGGATTTCCGGTACAACAGCGAAAGACCTATTGAAATTATCGCCCGCTCCGTAAATTTTATGCCCGCCTCGAAACCTTTGCGACGCTCGCTCCTGAAATTTTACGCTATCTCCGGTACTTTTCCACGACGTTTGTGCCCGCCGGTCTAAAAACTGTTATTTTAGGCCCTTTATCTAGGTTTAAAACACGCGAACATCGTGAATGTGTAATAAAAAATATAATAATACTTTATGCAACATGGACTACAGTCGCAGATTACTCCCACGGGTGACTTCATGGGACGAGCGAGCGTAGAACTAGTATTAAAAGTACTCTACTTAATTTTAAGGCTTCGACACAATTACAATTTTTATCCATACTCTGGCCGAAAGTACCACTTTCGCACCTAAGACAGAACCGTGAATGTGTTAAAAGTATTATAGATTTGCCTTTATAGTTATTCTTTAATTATCATAGTTTTAAATGTAACCAGAGGGAGCGAGACAGAGTGAGAGAGTGTGAAGGAGGGAGAGAGATAGAGAGAGAGAAAGAGGAGAGGGAGAGAGAAAGGCTGTATTACAAGTTTTGCACGAGAAAAAAGTTTGTATTGCAAGTGTTTTATAATCATGTATTAAATAATTTACCATCTCAATTTCCTCAACCTGAACGTCTCCACGATTGTGTAACAAATTGCGATTCATACATGAATTCCTGTTAAAATAATTAAGTTAAATATTATAATAATCCATACAACCTATTGAAATATGTTAGAATTTAAACATAAAAATCGGAGCATTACTTCTGTAATGATCATAGATCTTTAATTAATAAACAATATAAGGGGAGTGTAGGTTTTAAGAATGAAATTATTTGATAAATACAAGAACTATTCGTGTTATTATAAATAAGAGCGTCACGCAGCTGTTTTATGAACCATAAGATGGTTAATGCTTATAATGGTGCAACTTCAACCAAAATTCAAAATTTCAAAAAATTATGAATTTGGCCCAGGATTGATTCCAGAGCCACAAAAATTATTTTACCAACAGGTAAAAGTGTATAAAAAAGATTTTTTTCAACACGTGCATGAAATGGGCCTTTTTTCATGCCTGAAAGCCGTGTAGAAAATCGCGAATTTCGAGTGTGATTTAGGAAAGAATGAAAAAAATCTATTTTTTCACACTTTAGCGGGGAAAAAAAATTTTTTTTTTCACAGTTTAGCGAGGAAAAAAATTTTTTTCCCCGCTACAACGAATTTTTATGAAATTGTTGAATTCTCTTATTGTCAAATTTATATATTTTATGGCTTTTTGACCAGTTTAGAATAATATAAAATAATTTTTAATCTGGGTTGTGCACGACTCGGAATGCACGATCCCCTAAACAACTTTCATGCAAGAAAAAAGGCCCTCTGATGCACTCGTTGAAAAAAATAGTGTGTAACACGGGAAGAAGAGCTATTTCAGACTCGGGTGAGGTGTTTTCAGCACTCGTCTCCGTCTCGGGCGCCTCACCCTCGCTAGAAATAGCTCATTTTCGCCCCTTGTTGCACAATATACTATTTTTAATTTTAATGTAGGGAAAAAGTTTCTAGCATCCGGAGAGGGTACGAAAAAAATCAGGTGTAAGGTCATAAGTTTTTGTTAATTTATCATTTTTATATACTTTTATCCGTTGTTAGAATCATTTTAGTAGCTGTAGAATTAAGTATTTTAAAATTTTTATTTAATACTATTGGTTAACGATCAAACAGTTATTTAATACAATATATTTAACTATACTTATTAGTACAAGAATATATTTAAAAGTTTTAGTTACCTGTGAGCATTGATTATTCTATGAGTAACAGTTCTTATAATTTTGTTACATGTAAGGCATACTACAGCTTCTATTTTATGCTTTTCATTCCTTAACTTTGTATAATTAGTGTAATCTATTCTAGTTTGTCTAATCATGTCTGGTGCTTTTAAAACCAATATCAATGTAGGTAGGTTGACGAATTTTTAGAGTGAAATTTGCTTTAGAAAGAAATAAGGTAGCCTTGATGAGAAACCTGCCACAAGATGTTATACGGCCGCAGTTTATAAAGTGTAGAGATTTACCCTATTATCTAATTACTCCCTCTGAAAAAAAAAAAAAAAAAAAAATTTACAATAAAAAAATAAAAAAAGATTAAGAGAAGAAATTTATGTATATATCTATCTAATATCTTAGCAAATTATTTATTGTCGATCATAAACAATTATATTTTTCAGAAATAATATTTGTTCTCTGATAATAATGAAGATCAAGACTTAAAAATTTGACAGAATATAGGCCTCTACATAACTTGTAACAACAAATTTTTAAAACGATAGATAGCTCTTTTCATTTCTCAGATGTAAATACATCTCACATTAAAAATGCATAAAACATTAAGTATTCTTAAATGTCAGATAATGTATATTACTTTTATACTTATATTGAGCTTTAAAATAGGTTTTAATATATTGACTTGCGAAAAGCTTTAACTTGATTTACTCATTGATTTACATTTACAGAAGTTAAAAGTGTAATTATATTGTATAAATAGAGGATGTGAATAAATGTGTTTTCAAAATAACATTGTAATCATAATATTCCATGGATATATTAGACGAGTGACAAATTAATTATATTTGATTTCCATTAAGTTAGTATGTTTTAATATATTGATATGCGATAAGCTCTAACTTGATTTACTCATTGATTTACATTTACAGAAGTTAAAAGTGTAATTATATTGTATAAATAGAGGATTTGAATAAATGTGTTTTCAAAATAACAATGTAATCATAATAATCCATGGATATATTAGACGAGTGACAACAAATTAATTATATTTGATTTTGATAAAGTTTTCAAAATAGACGTACCTGGTGTACATGAGTCAGCTAATATATCCATTGATAATTATGTTAACATTATTATTTTGAAAATACTTTCATTCACATTCTCCATTCATATAACATATTTATACCTTTAACTTTCATACAGTCTGTAAATGTAAATCATTACTTTTTTCATTTTTCAGATGTAAATACATCTCACATTAAAAATGCATAAAACATCAAGGAACGCGGGAGCGTTCCGAAGGCAAGTATAGAAGAGCCTTAGGACGACCGCGTGATGATATACATTGAAATGGATGTACGAGAAAAATTCTATGAGCTTATACACCTATTGCGCTAGTTTTAACTATATAACATATCCCTCTTAATCGAAAGCCATTTCATTGCTCTACTCAAATCAAAAGATTTTATTTAAAAAGATTATCTCATTCAAAAGATATAATGGACTGAATTTTTTTTGTCAGCTTTCCGATTTCTTAACTTTCTCCATGGTATTCAGTCTCGCATCCGGTTTTTCCCGACTTCCTGTGACGTCATATATGTTATGTATATGTACACACATACAATCACCAGGAATTAATGGCCATGAAGAGTTAAGCAGTGATAATGGCCGTATAATAATAAAGAAAGACAAGAGAAAGAGAAAGGTAAAAATATAGATAGAGAGGGAGAGAAGAAGAGACATAAACATATGTATATTTTTTATTATACAGGGTGTGTCAAAAGTTCCGGGACGGCCAGTTATCTCAGCGGGAATGCATTTTCGGAAAAAATGTTTCATACAAAAGATGTAGGATTTTTCCCTGGCTATCTGATGGTGACCTTGAATTTGACCTTGGGCTTGACCTTCAAGGTCATTTGAAGGTCAAGTCGAATTTTTTAAATGGGAACCCTCCTTTTTTATTGCGCAAACCGAAAGAGGGAAAAATTCTCTTTCCAACGATATAAGACACATACGCGGTCAAATGTGATCTAGAGGTCGTTTCAAGGTCAAGTCGGTAAAATGAGGTCAAATTGATCTTGGGCAGTCCAAAGCATGGAAACTAAGGGCGTTGGGAAAAAACTTTCCATACGAAAGTTTCCGCAAATCGAATGGAGCATCTGATGGCGACCATGAATTTGACCTTGGGCTTGACTTTCAAGGTCATTTAAAGGTCAAGTCGAATTTTTTGAATGGGAACCCTCTTTTTGTTGCAGAAATGCGGGAAAACTTACCTTTCCAGGGGTGTAAGATACATACGGGGTTAAAAGTGAGCCGAATGTCATTTGAAGGTCAACGTTCTTATACTCCGATCATCTGGACACCCCATCGAATTTCGTGTATCAGGGCGTTAAAAAACATTTTTTGTGCAAACGTTTCTGGATCAAAACCCAGACCTGGGACCTGGTTAATCACCGCTGACCTTGGAACGACCTTGGGTCGACCCAACGGGGCAAACCGACCCCAGATACGGGTTCAGCGACCCCGAAAACCCATGGGTCCGTGGTTTTAAGCACCTTCTGCAATTCCTTCTAGTTTGACCTTGGAACGACCTTGGGTCGATCCAGCGGGGCAAACCGACCCCAGATACGGGTTCAGCGACCCCGAAAACCCATGGGTCCGTGGCCCGCATTTCTGCAACAAAAAGAGGGTTCCCATTCAAAAAATTCGACTTGACATTCAAATGACCTTGAAGGTCAAGCCCAAGGTCAAATTCAAGGTCACCATCAGATGCTCCATTCGATTTGCGGAAACTTCGGTATGGAAAGTTTTTTCCCAACGCCCTTAGTTTCCATGCTATGGACTGCCAAAGATCAATTTGACCTCATTTTACCGACTTGACCTTGAAACGACCTCTAGATCACATTTGACCTCATATGTATCTTATATCGGTGGAAAGAGAATTTTTCCCTCTTTCGGTTTCCGCAATAAAAAAGGGGGCTTCCCATTTAAAAAATTCGACTTGACCTTCAAATGACCTTGAAGGTCAAGCCCAAGGTCAAATTCAAGATCACCATCAGATAGCCAGGGAAAAATCCTACATCTTTTGTATGAAACATTTTTTCCGAAAATGCATTCCCGCTGAGATAACTGGCCGTCCCGGAACTTTTGACACACCCTGTATACAGTATATATGTTTATTAGTACATAACCTCTCTCTATGTATATACCTCTATATATGTATATACACATACATATAAACATGAACATAATATCTGTGTCTTCCCGGAATAACGACCTAACCCACTTGTATGTGTTTTCGAGAAATCGACGTTTTAAAATTTCTGTCATGACACTTCATATGTAAGATCGAATTGCGCGAGATGAGTCATAACAATGTAGACTTTTACAAAGGTATAGAGTACTCGGCTGGGACCTCGGCTTGGACCTCGGCTTTACCTCGGCTCGGACCTCGGTCGAGCGTCGGTTGGACCTCGGTCGAGCCTCGGCTAGAACTCGGCTCGGACCTCGGCTTTACCTCAGCTCGGACCTCGGCTCCAGCCCCGGATTTGCCGAGGCTCGAGCCGAGGTACAGGGGCTTTATGGAGGTAGCGATATATCAAAAAATATATCGAACTGATAATGCCAAAGCTGCGGTGTACGTAAAAGGCACTAGAAAATTGACGAACTGATACCGTAATGACCGTAGTAGCAATTTAACTTGTATCTGGTGTAGTGCTACATAATTAGGAGGGTAATTTATCAATTTTATTAATTTATATTAATAAATAAATATACACAAATTTAAAAGGATTAATAATCGATACAAATTTATATTTCAATTTTTTATTATAATCAACAGTTTTAGCATACAAAAACTATAAAATGAAAATAAAGTTTGTTGATATACACATAAATTTTTTCAAAACAAAAATAATACTTTTTTACTTTTTATTATCATTAATGAGGCGCCATATTGGCAAAAACGAATGTAAGGTACATTTATAATTAAATTTGAATACATAAAAACTGTATAAAATGAAAATAAAAGATTTTTCAATGTTACCTTACTTTTTACAAAAAAAAAAAAAACAAATATATATATATATATATATTTATGATTATTACTAATTAGGCACTTATGCGGAAGAATAAATCGTTGGCTGAAAGGTAAAAGAAGATAACTCAGCCGAGTGCTAAGAAACCAAACAATTCGATTGAGTCTTCTGGTTTTTTAGCGCTTGGTTTAGCTGTCTTCTTTTACCTCTCAGCCAACGAAATATATAAGGTACATTAGTAAGTAAGCTACTATAATTTCTTTCTTAAAAATTACAAAACTTCTTCAAAATCTAATTAACTTTGCTATTGTTTACGTAAATAAATACTGTAAATACTGTTTTGCTCTCTTAAGGAGGATCACAATGCCTTAAATTAAATATTTGTATATTGATATTTTTGTTCCAGCATATAAAAAACAAACAATATCTAATAAAAGTCGTTGAATCTCCTTTAACATTTTTAGAGTACCTTAATCTATAAACATTTAAAACTCATATAAAAGTTAGATATAAAGTATTGAAATTTCAAGTAATAAAGTTTGATAATTCGAAGTTTTAAGTTAGAAATTAAAAAAGATAAACATTAAAAATTGCGCTTAAAATTGTGTATGGAATAAAATTTGTATTTAAATTTCTTTACTTTATATCTAACATAAGCTTAAGATCGAGTTAACTTGCATATTTTTTTTTTTTTTAATAAATATACTGAATCTCGAACACTGTTGAACACAAAAAAAATACTTCGCTAAGATCCTTAATAACATAGCATCCATTTTGTCCAAAATTAGAGTGCTTAGCTGTGAACATTTGTATCCTATGTCACTTGCACACGTAGAAAACAATCTTCCTCTTAATATTCCAAGTCAGATTGGATCGTACTCTCTATTCTTCTTTTTTTTTCCTTGTTGGCATATTTTTTGTAAAAAATAAACTTGTTTGGTAAGAAGATCATTTTTCTTAATATTAGCCTCTGTTAATTTTGCAATGTTAAAAGACATTTCGTTTAATGCATTTGAATTATTTTGTAAAGCTGCCAGAGTCTCTTGGGATCGTAGAACAGTTTGATCTGTTAAAAATTGTAAGCAGAAGTACAATTATATAATATAATAAGAAATAAAAACATTCTTGTCTTAGATATACACAATTCGAATAAATTTCCTTACTTGGTTTTGTGGCCCAAGACGAAGCATAGTTTGCATATCTGGTTTTGTAAGCATTTTCTTTGAATTCCATTTTTGGGTATTCATTTTCTACTTGTGCTGGTGCAGTGTATATTACTCTATTTCCACCTAAAACAAAAATAAGAATTTAAAGATTAAAACTGATAATGATTTGTGTATGTAACCACACATATACACATATCATTCGCATAAAGTCACAATATATATTTATATGTACGTGAATAACCTTTTTATGTACTTACTTTTTTTTGGCATTGAGATTTTTTGGTATTTTCGAGATATTACAGGGGTCGAAATTCCATGATTATTTAAGTCATTGATGTGTGAAGGAATATATTTGCTGGTAGCTTTAGATTTTTCTTCTGTAAATGCACATGTAGGTGACGTAACTGTTGAAGATGGTGCTTCTTTCTTACAAGCCATACTATTGTTTACGTACTTTCTCATGTAGGTATCTTCTTTTTCAACATTGGTTAATAGTGTAGGTATAGTATAGGCCATGCTATCATCATCTAAAATAAAAATGAAAAATCAACTATTAATTATAATATAATTATAACATTTATTATTCTATTATTATCATTATTACGTTATTATATATTATCATATTATATTACATTATAGTATATATGATGCCGGAGGTTTATTCCCACACATATGTGTGTATGTGAGAGTGTGTGTGTATGTGAGTGTATGTGTGTGCGTGCGTGTGTGTATAAATATGTGTTACTTACTGTTACTATTGTCAGAATGCCAAGCGTCGTTTGAGCTACCAACACGTGAGGAAAAAGATTGTATTGGACTGAATATTTCTTTACTTGTATCAATGGATGGATATTTCTTTACTTGTACCGTAGCCTTTTTCATATCCTTAATTTTCGACGAGTCTTTTATACCTGAACAATTGGCGACAGCTTCAAAAGAAAAAAAAATTAACGGTGAATAAATTACGAAGTGAAATGTATTATATTAGAATAAATTGTATTTAATTATAAAAGTTGTAATCGTACCTCTATTTTTAAATCCAACTTCTTCAACTATTGGAAGTCCGTTACCATGAGACGTACCTACAATTGCTAATACTTGTTCAAACATAGTATTGATGGGAATTTTTTTATCAGTGTTGTTTCCCGTTTTTGCTTCCATAACCCTATTTGCTCTGTAAAATTTTACTTTTTGCTTCAACTTTTGCCAAAACTATAACAAAAAAAACCGAGTTTTATACTTTGTAAAGTATAATAATTTCTAAGCTTAATTTAAAAAAATATATTTATTAAAAAATATATTATAAAAATAAAAAATATATTTACATTTTTAACTTGTTCAACAGACTTTTTATGTCCAACTTTACTGACTGCTTCAGAAAGTTTTATCCATAACTTTCTTTTAGTATTTTTTGCGTCTGCACCCAAAAGCTTATTACGACAAAATTCGGAGTGATCTTGCATGAAGCAAATAATAATTTGGACTTGGTCTGCCGACATGTGGTGCCTTCTGCAAAATACATTAAAACACATACACATACATTACATAAAGTAAAAGAAATTAATTTATTATGATCAAAATATTTATAGTTGCATTTTTAATATTAGATAAGAAACATTATACTCACTCTCTATCTTTTTCTACTGAATTCATTTTTCTTTTTGATAGTGAGAAGAAGGCGAATTACACTTTCAACCGCCCCACAATGTATGATACTTTTATAAAATACACTTCGATACAATGCTTCTGGATAAGTGCACCAACAAAAATCAGAAAAATTACAAAATCCTATAGCTCTACGTGTTGAAGAGAAAATTACTTTTTCACCATCGTGAGTACTTACTTAGTCTGTCCCCTTTGTTCCAATGATGAAAAACAAAAGCGCTGCGCCGTGTTTATTAGCGGGTACTTCTTAAGGTAACCGTGACCGCTCTGGCTATTGTCGCTCGTGGAGTGGTGGGGTGGTAGAAAGACATATTATGTCGCGGCAACGCTGCCAGTCTACGCGCACGCCGGAGCCTGTATCTGTATGTCGTACGTGGAGGGGGAAGACGGAAAGGACCGGTGAGGCGTTGCCAAAATTTATTTCCGATATTTTCGCGAAGGACGAGCGCAACACTGGATCACTGGCACGGACCGCATAAGCAACGCCGAATATCATCATTTTATCTTTTGTCGCGCATGCTGCACAGAATTAATCGATGCAAACTTTCACAATTAAATTTAGATCGTGGATAACAAAACATTGGCGTTTTGTCTCAATCAACTTGTGAACCGAGTCCTCAAGAACCGCTAGGTAAGTCACTCTTTTTGTTATAAAATACTTCGATAGTAGGAGTCAAAATAATTACCACGTGCAAATTTATGTGCAAATATTTTGTCAATTTCATATTTTTAGAACTTCCAATGAGGTATACTATAATTGATGTTAATATGCTCTTTAAAAAATCTGTTTTTATTACCAAAATAAAGCATATTAACATTAATTATAGTAAATAATAACTCATTAAAAGTTTGAAACATGAAATTGGCACAGTATGTAGTAATTACATTTTCACCGTACCCTGGCCGAAAGTGCCACTTTCGCTCCCGGGTCCGAAACGCGAATGTGATATTTTCGGCCTGATATACTACTAGGGAAAGTAGAGAAGTAATTTCTGAAAGGTAGTATATGTTTCATTAATAAATATTTTAATTAAAAATAAATTACATTGCTTTCGTTTAATGAAAGTAAAATTAATACTCTAAATTATTTTATTTTTTTTTTATTATCTTCTAAATAATTTCCTTGTGATTAAAAGAGAAAGTAACGTATTGTTTTTAAAGGTTTCAGGAAATATTAGGATTCCCCGGTGTATTGGGAGCTCTAGATTGCACGCTGTGTCGAATCCACACGCCAGTGATTCACGAAGAGGCATACATTGATCACAATCACAATCATTCGTTGAACGTGCAAGTCGTAAGTATATGCTTTAATACGGGCGCGCGCGTGTGTGTGTGCGTGTATGCATGCGTCTCCGTAATATAGCTGAATATATTGTTAAATGTCATTAATATAAATTCAAAATTTGTTTTAGGTTTCTGATGTCGATTATAATATTCTAGATATGAGAATTACAAATGGATCAACGAATGACGTGTTTGTATGGCGATACAGTGACGCACGAGCTTTTATGTATTATCTTCGTAACAATGTACAAATAACGGAGGAAGAAGGAAAATATTTTTTGATTGGTAACGTATTATACTGCAATTGAAATGCGATATTACCTTTAAAATAAAATTATAATCTTTAATTTTATGTTCCAGCTGATTCAGGGTACTCACCTTCGCCAATATTATTGACGCCGATTTTAAATGCTGAAGACGGGTCTAGAGAAGATCGATTTTCACGGACGTTAAGAAAAAGTCGGTGTCGCGTGGAACAATATTATTCGGTATGTGGAAAGAAGTAATGCGTTGTATCAATAATGATCGGTCACTCCACTATGAACCCAGCTATGCAGCACAAATAATATTAGCAAGCGGCGTCCTTTATAATTTTTTAAGGCACCATGGGTATGATAAAAAACTTCTATTAATTAAAAAAAATTAAAAAACATTTTTATACAATTTATATTACATATTATTTTTCCAAATACTAGAATGCCTATGCCTGTTCCACCACACATTGCGGATCAACAACCCGTTCCTCAGTATGTAAATATAAACGAAGATTATCACCTTGGAGTAGCGGAAAGAAACAGAATCATCGAAGAATATTTCATGTAAGGAGGTTCTTATAAAAATTATTCTGACAAGGAAAAAAGAAATTCGAATAGAGAGTACGATCCAATCTGACTTGGAATATTAAGAGGAAGATTGTTTTCTAGTGTGCAAGTGACATAGGATACAAATGTTCACAGCTAAGCACTCTAATTTTGGACAAAATGGATGCCATGTTATTAAGGATCTTAGCGAAGTAATTTTTTTGTGTTCAACAGTGTTCGAGATTCAGTATATTTATTAAAAAAAAAAAAAAAAATATGCAAGTTAACTCGATCTTAAGCTTATGTTAGATATAAAGTAAAGAAATTTAAATACAAATTTTATTCCATACACAATTTTAAGCGCAATTTTTAATGTTTATCTTTTTTAACTTCTAACTTAAAACTTCGAATTATCAAACTTTATTACTTGAAATTTCAATACTTTATATCTAACTTTTATAGGCATGTTCTTGTTTGTGCACATAAGGATTGTGCACATATTTATTGTGCACAGATAGCATTGGTACAGATCTATATATATAGATATATGCCAATGTTAAAGTGTGCACAATTAATATGTGCACAATCAGTATGTGCATAAACAAGAACACGTCGAGTTTTAAATGTTTATAGATTAAGGTACTCTAAAAATGTTAAAGGAGATTCAACGACTTTTATTAGATATTGTTTGTTTTTTATATGCTGGAACAAAAATATCAATATACAAATATTTAATTTAAGGCATTGTGATCCTCCTTAAGAGAGCAAAGCAGTATTTACAGTGTTTATTTACGTAAACAATAGCAAAGTTAATTAGATTGTGAAGAAGTTTTGTAATTTTTAAGAAAGAAATTATAGTAGCTTACTTACTAATGTACTGTCACGGCCTGCCGTACCGACGTCGCGGATAAGCCGTAGTTGAAATAACTCATGCGCGCGAACGCGAGATGGCGCGTCGATGCAGAATCTGAGCTGCAGACCGCGGCGAGCCGCGACGGCCATCTTATAGTTCGCTACGGTATTCTGCAACCGCTTTTCGTTTCGCTCCACCTTGTTTCGCCCGTTATTAAAAGAAGACTCGTTCGTTCTTTTGAAGAGAAGTACCGTGTCAGAGCGCGAATCACGAGAGTTTTGCTCGTGATATACAAAAATAGTGTATTGAAGTACTTCTGCGGTTTTCGCGCGTTAAAGTGCAAAGTTCAAGTGCGACAGACTAGTATCACCTGCCGCACTCAAACTACTTAGTGTCTGGAGGAAGTAATAGCACTTTTCGTGTCCGCTCCACCGCAGCATCAAGATTTTTATATTGCTCAGGAAGTAAGACCAGACACGTCCGAGACCGATCAACTACTTGAGCCGTTGCTAAATTGGGTAAAAGGTAAGCGTGCACGCATTCTTCCGCGCCGCGTATTAGCTCCGCGTAACCGCTTGTCCAGGCTCGTCGTACCTGGACATCGGCTTCGAGTGGCGTTTTCGTGCGGTGAGAGCAAGTGCGAGGAGAGAGTGTAGGCATCGGGCTCGCACTTCATCAAGGTCAAACGCGAGGTCAAACCACCGGCTTTTTCAAAGCCGGTGAGTGCGCACAACAGGTGCGCACACGTGTAAACCCGCCGTCTGCCCCCTCTCTCACACTTATACGTGTGTGCGTCGCGCGGCGATCGTGACTGCTCTCACACTTCGTCGTTTTACTCGTGAGCGCGCGCGTAGAGTACCGCACACGTGAGGCGTAAGGTACATAGGTGAAACGTGCCTTAGCCAGAAAATCCACCCCGTGACAGCACCTTATATATTTCGTTGACTGAGAGGTAAAAGAAGACAGCTAAATCAAGCGCTAAAAAACCAGAAGACTCAGTCGAATTGTTTGGTTTCTTAGCACTCGGCTGAGTTATCTTCTTTTACCTCTCAGCCAACGATTTATTCTTCCGCATAAGTGCCTAATTAGTAATAATCATAAATATATATATATATATATATTTGTTTTTTTTTTTTTTTTTTTGTAAAAAGTAAGGTAACATTGAAAAATCTTTTATTTTCATTTTATACAGTTTTTATGTATTCAAATTTAATTATAAATGTACCTTACATTCGTTTTCGCCAATATGGCGCCTCATTAATGATAATAAAAAGTAAAAAAGTATTATTTTTGTTTTGAAAAAATTTATGTGTATATCAACAAACTTTATTTTCATTTTATAGTTTTTGTATGCTAAAACTGTTGATTATAATAAAAAATTGAAATATAAATTTGTATCGATTATTAATCCTTTTAAATTTGTGTATATTTATTTATTAATATAAATTAATAAAATTGATAAATGTCAGTACGCGCGCTGCGTGTTTATGTCGTATAAATTCAAATTACCCGCCTAATTATGTAGCACTACACCAGATACAAGTTAAATTGCTACCACGGTCATTACGGTATCGGTTCGTCAATTTTCTAGTACCTTTTACGTACACCGCAGCTTTGGCATTATCAGTTCGATATATTTTTCGATATATCGCTACCTCCATAAAGCCCCAGCCGAGGTGCTGCCGAGGCTAATCCGAGGCACACCCGCGGCTAGCTTCAGGTGAATTCGAGGCTCATCCGAACTGTACCCGAGGAACTCGAGGTAAAGCCTTCGGGGTAGCCGAAGATGATGTCTAGGTGGTGCGCTCCGTAGCGTTTTACCTCTAGGTATTGGAACGCATCGAATGTGTGGTCTAGGTCTTTGAGGTGGCCGATGATGAAGTCTAGATAGTGCGCTCCTTAGCTTTTTGTGATTTGATCTCAGGGTGCATCTAATACGTGGTCCAGGTGTTCGGAGTAGCCGATGATGACGTCTAGGTGGTGCGCTTCGTAGTTTTTTACCTCTAAGTATTGGAACGCATCGAATGCGTGGTCTAGGTCTTTGGGGTGGCCGATGATGGAGTCTAGGTTGTGCGCTCCGTAGTTTTTTGCGATTAGATCTCAGGGTGCATCTAATACGTGGTCCAGGTGTTCGGGGTAGCCGATGATGATGTCTAGGTGGTGCGCACCGTAGCTTTTTGCATTTATATGTCAGGGCGCATTTTACAGGAAGTCCAGGTGTTCGAGGTAGCCGATGACGATGTCTAGTTGGTGCACTCCGTAGTTTTTTGCATTTAGATGCCAGGGCGAATGTAATAGGAGGTCCAGGTGTTCGGGGTAGCCGTGGATGATGTCTAAGTGGTGCGCACCGTAGCTTTTTGCATTTATATGTCAGGGCGCATTTTACAGGAAGTCCAGGTGTTCGAGGTAGCCGATGACGATGTCTAGGTGATGCGCTTCGTAGTTTTTTACCTCTAGGTATTGGAACGCATCGAATCCGTGGTCCAGGTGTTCGGGGTAGCCGATGATGATGTCTAGGTGGTGCGCTCCGTAGTTTTTTGCATTTAGATGTCACGGCGCATTTTACAGGAAGTCCAGGTGTTCGGGGTAGCCGAGGATGATGTCTAGGTGGTGCGCACCGTAGTTTTTTGCATTTATATGTCAGTGCGCATTTTACAGGAATTCTAGGTGTTCGAGGTAGCCGATGACGATGTCTAGGTGGTGCGCTTCGTAGTTTTTTACCTCTAGGTATTGGAACGCATCGAATGCGTGGTCTAGGTCTTTGGGGTGGCCGATAATGGAGTCTAGGTTGTGCGCTCCGTAATTTTTTGCGATTAGATCTCAGGGTGGATCTAATACGTGGTCCAGGTATTCGGGGTAGTCGATGAGGTGCGCGCCGTAGCTTTTTGCATTCATATGTCAGGGCGCATTTTATAGGAAGTCCAGGTGTTCCAGGTAGCCGATGACGATGTCTAGGTGGTGCGCTCCGTAGTTTTTTGCATTTAGATGCAAATTAATAATTATATTTAATTTTCATTATGTTTTCAGAATAGACGTACCCAGTCCTGGTGTATATTATTTAGCTAATATATCTATTAATAATTATGACCTTTTATACAGTCAGTAAATGTAAATCATTACCAAATTGATCGGGTTAAAGGCTTTTATAAGACAATTTATAAAAACGCCTACAATAAAGCTAACGTCCAAAATTTTCGAGTATGATATTAATTTTTAATTTAAAATGCTAACAACTTCTAACCTACATTAATAAATGATAGTATTAAATATATTTGTATGCAAATAAATACATAAAAATTAAAAATATCAAAAATGATAATCAAGTAATAATAATTTTGTAAGTCATACGCAATATCGCTAGGTTATGTATGACTATCCCACTATCAAAACATTTATAAATCGTCAATCAAATCTAAACGACTTATTATTTATTTTTAAAGAAGTTATACCTAATTACAATTTTTGTTTTTGCACCTTTCTTCAGGGTATATCTGCAATAGGCTATATTCCCAACCTAACTACAATTGCTTCCAGTGCGAATTTATTAATTTTAACAATTGATTGCTACTTCTTTTTATTGCTTACAAAGGTATAATACAGTTATCAGCTTCAAATCGCGTTCTCAAACCGATTGTAACTTATAATTTTTTGTTTTTTTCAATAACCAATCCCGCGTAAAAATAATTCATATATACTTATATATTATATATACTTATATATTTCATATATATATTGTATATATATATATTCATATAAACTTATATATTATATGTACTTATATATTCATATATACTTATATGTGCAATTCCTCCAAAATAGACACAAAAATGGTGTTGAAGAAGGAAAAAAAGTTTTGGGGCACACCCAAAAAGGAATAAAAGTTGAAGAATAAAGCTTTAATTGGAGATGTGAATCGTTAAAATCGGTCGATTCTGTGCAAAGTTACGTGAATTTTAAAATGGCAATAAATGACAAAAATTTGAAGAATTACGTGAATTTGAAAAAAAATCGCTCATTTTTGTCATTTTTCGCCATTTTAAAATTCACGTAACTTTGCACAGAATCGGCCGATTTTAACGATTCACATTTCCAATTAAAGCTTTATTCTTCAACTTTTATTCTTTTTTAGGTGTGCCCCAAAACTTTTTTTCCTTCTTCAACACCATTTTTGTGTCTATTTTGGAGGAATTGCACATATAAGTATATATGAATATATAAGTACATATATATATATATATATATATATATATATATATATATATATATATATATATATATATATATATATATATATATATATATATATATATATATATATATATATATATATATATATATATATATATATATATATATATATATATATATATATATACACACGCGGGATTGGTTATTGAAAAAAACAAAAAATCACTTTTGATCTAAAAAATGACCTAAAAAATTTTTTATTCAATTTGTCTATAGTTTCCCTTTAAAGTACTTCTTATTACCTGTATTTAAAAAAAAAATCGTCCAAATCGGTCGATTCCCGGCTGAGATATTTTATTTTGAAACAAGAGATCCATTTCAGCCCACTGTGCACCGGACCAGACACGAATGGCATTGCAGGCGCGCATGAGGCACGGCAGCGCCAACAGATGATTGAATTGACTACAGCTACTGCTGTAGTTCGGTACCCTGATTGAATGAATTGATTGTACTGGAAAGAAAGGCTGACCGGCGCCAGAGAATATAGAATATATTATCTTTACGCATAGAAGGTCGGATCGGGGGGTTTCGGTGAAGCCGAGTTAAGCGTTAGTTCCGTACCCCATGAGGCAGGCGGCGCTACGTTCGGGGTACGCGCGAGATTCAAATAGCATTAGTAAGGAATCAACTTGAACCGTAAATCTTGGTCATTTATTTGGATAAAGTTACTAAATATTTAGTTTATAATTTTTTATTAATATTTTTAAGTAAATATATACTTAATTTATAGATGGACGTTACATCTTTGAAAACTAGACAAATTATGTGGAATTTAATAAATTCGTTAAACGATACATATTGAATTAACTATCACACATTTTAATGAAAATTAAAGTTAGATAAAATGTTCTACAAAAGTTGTTATGAGTTTTAAAATAATTAGAACTTTAACGAACAAGATTTTAGCAACTAATTTTATGATAATACTCCTAAAACATCAGCAGTATTTAAATAAAATTAGTTGCCAAAATCTTGTTAGTCTAAAGTCCAATTATTTTATAACTTGAATGAAAATGTTAATAAAAAAATTAAAACAATTATAAGTAAGCTTAAAGTATTTAGAAATATTATAATTTTTTATGCAGCATATTGGTAAGTATTTTTTTATTTGAATGCGTGCACAAAGTGCAGATGTTAGTATATAAAAGAGTAATATATTTATAAAAAAGATACAATTCATTTCAAATAAAATTGATTTTATAAAAGAATCTTACTTTTCTAATGATATCATAAAACTAAATGCATTAGTTATGCATATATACAATATAAAAACGGCGGGAGAACAGCAACAGAAATTATAGAAAAGCGCGGCGGCGCGAAAACAACAATCAGTGTTTGTTTTGTTTTCATTCCGCGAGTAACGGCCGATCCATGCAGATGTGCCGTATATAGTTTTTACTTGAAGTGCATTTATCATTCAGTTTTATAAGTTCAGAAGTAGTAAGTTTTATTATTAGTGAAAGTAGTATTATTATTAAGTTTTATATTTTTGCATATACTTTGTAAAAATGCCTCGGGTCGTGTGTGCATACAAGTCGTGTAGAAACACGTCTTTTAAACATCAACATCTGACGTTTCACAGGTTTCCGACTCAAAATACTCCCCGGTAGGTATTTTATCGTGAATATATTAGCGGACGTGAATTTCTGAAAACCATTAACGGGGTGCCATAGTCCTACCATTACCGACCGAGCAATTCACACAGTTTCAAGCTGATTAAAAATAAAATACGTCGAATCACAAAAAATCAAGAGAACACTCTTCTGTGTTTTTTAACGTTCTATCATTCAGTCAAAGTTTGGAGTCGAAATATCAAGTCATTTCTGCAAAAACTTTGAACAAACGAAATTTAATTTCGTTCAAAGTTTTTGAAAAAACGGCTTGATATTTCGACTCCAAACTTTGACTGGATGATAGAACGTTAAAAAACACAGAAGAGTGTTCTCTTGATTTTTTGTGATTCGACGTATTTTATTTTTAATCAGCTTGAAACTGTGTGAATTGCTCGGTCGGTAATAGTACGAGTAAGGCATCCCCTTAAGTCAAAAGTTTTTTGTTTACTATCTGTTAAGTAGATAACATGAACGTAGATTTATTAATCATGTAAATATACACATATATTCAAAGTTAAATTTTATAAAGTAGTACAATTTTAATTGGGATTCTTTTTAATATTTATCGTTCAATGTTGTGCCAAAATATCATCTAAACGTTATCACACATTGAGTGAAAATTATTATTACAATATTTTGAAAAGCAACATACTCAATTCTAATAACAAACTTTTTATGTTGTACTTTATTATTTATTTTGATTTTCATTCTCAATATATTATAATATATTATAATTATGTAAATAGTTAAGAAGTGTATAATAGAAAGTTGAGTGAATGATTTTAATAAAAACAAAGATTCTGATTTCCCCTTTAGGTAAGGAAATAACAACTAAACCTTAGTAGGAAAATCAAAAAATAACACAGAAAATTTTTTTCCTGATTTCATTTCCCACATTATCATAATAAAAAATAACATTTCGTACATTAATTTTTTTTACACGAAATTTTATTCTATATCCCCTATACATTAGCCGTAAGTAAATCATAGTTGTTTGTAATTTTTAGAGTATGGTGATTTGCTTTGGTGATTACAACTAGTAAATTTTCAGATTTTTATTGTTTAAAAGTTTTCAACAATACTTTGCGATGTATTTGCATGATTATTTAAATATACTTTTGATATATTTCTTTTACATTAAATAAATGAAATGACCACTTTTTACAAAATATAACCAATCAATAAAATATATAAAGATGTGTAATCAAATTTCTGTTGAATAGTATCTATTATACACTAAGAGTGTAAAATATGATGTTATATTGTATTAAAATAATTTTTTATATTACTTATTATTGATTGGTTTAATATATAAGCTGTTTTTGCGGTTAGAGGTTTTGCTTTGTGTGCTCATCCCTAGTAGAAAAAATATGTTTCGAGTGGCTTTTTTGTAAATCGCATTGTACGCTAAACTATATGCACTTTTATTTTTCCTTTGATTGTAAAATTATTAACTTTTTTAGGCGGTGTACATCATAAGAATGGTCATTTTTAAATAAGTTTAATCAATCTAAATTGGCTTTTGGTCGCTTAAAAATATTTGCAAACGTTATATATATATATATATATATATATATATATATATATATAATATATATATATATATATATATATATATATATATATATATATATATATATATATATATATATATATATATATATATATATATATATATATATATATATATATATATATATATATATATATATATCTGTGTGTCATATCGACGCCCGGTACGAAGAAAAGCACAATTTAGGCCTGTATAAAATACCGTTCGAAACGAGTGCGGAAGTTGATTATTTACTTCATGTGACTTTTCGTTGAAAAACGTCACATGAAGTAAATCATCACCCTCCGCACCAGTGTCGAAATGTACTAATAAATTATTCGCATATCGTTTGACATTTTTTAAATTCATTTTTATAATTTTTATTATTCATTAAAATGATGGTCTTAACGTATTATCAACATCGTATGAATAATGTAGTCTGTATCAATATAAGTAAAATTGCTATAAGGGTACAAAATATTTAAAAGTTTAAATCGTGATGTTAATATTATAAAAATAAAAAATAATAAAACAGATTTATAACGGCTAAAATGGTCAATTCAGTTTGATTTAACTCAGCGAAAATTTCATTAAAAATCATAGCGATGTGAAGTATTATATATTTAATACTATACATATAGTTTACGAGAGTGGTTACGTCGTTCTGGTATTGAAGATTTTGACATCAAGAAGATTGAAAGTAAGCGCCTTTGCAGTGAGCATTTTTTGATTACCGACTTTTTAGTTCAAGGTGTTGGGAAAAAAGTAGTTAAAAATGATAGTTACCCTATTGATGTAAATGACATTATTTTGAATGAATCGCATTTAACAAATGATCCAACATTATTAAATAATGACAATTTAAATAACAGTTTGATTAGTAACAAAAGCGTTCATTCGGATAACGTCATTGATAACTCAGATATATCTATTGAATATCTTTACTCGACGGATCGCTGTGCGATAACTTAGCCTGAAGAGGTCGACAAACCCGTCGACGAAACGTTGCAACTACTTATCATCGTAGTATATTTTCTTTCCTGCTCCCAACGGATCTGGTCAGAATTGACCAAAACAACAATTTTTACATTTGACAATGGGGAGTAAAATTGTGAATACAATTACAAACTCAAGTTATTGAATATCTTGATGATAGTAGTGTAAGTGCATGTATTCCGAAAAGCAGGAATGAAGTAGTGCATGATCAACTATTTAATGAAAAAGACTACTTGAATGATGTAGAGAACGTGACAGATGTCACTGTACAAAAGGATGCTAAGAATTCAGATTCTCCAGGAATTTGTACAAATCGTGGCATGATTCAAAGATCAAGACGTCGCATGAGAAAGAAATTAAAAAACCTCGATTCACTTAAAAGTACATCAGCGGGTCTGATTAAAAAAAATCTAGAACTCATTAAAGAAAATGAAAAGCTACGGAAGCAAAATAAAGTTTTGTTGCAAAAAGTTCGACGTCAAACGAAACGTTTAAACACCAAAAAAGATTTAAATGTAAAAGAGATATTGGAAGCTGCTTCAAAATTTTTAAACGAAAATGCATTAACATTTTTAAAAATGCAACTAAATCATACTAATAAGAAAAAGAAATGGGAAGATGACGAGAAATTGCTTGCTTTGAGTTTATATTACAAGTCGCCGAAAGCTTACAAGTTTTTAAAACAAGAAAAAAAATTAAGTTTACCATGTTTAACTGTAATAAAAGAGTGGGTTAATGAATTAACTTTGATACCGGGTATCAACGAAGATTTATTCAAATTGCTTAAAAGTAAAGCCGAGTCAATGTCTAATTATGAAAAAGAATGTGTGCTAATGTGGGATGAAATGTCAATTAGGCCGTTTTTGGAGTACAATTTAAAAGAGGATTATATCGAGGGTTTTGTTGATTTAGGTAAATATGGAAGAACGGAAGAGCAAGCAACTACCGTATTAGCATTCATGCTATCAGGTTTATCTTACAATTGGAAGCAAGCAATTTTCTTTGCATTTTCAGAAGGTCCCGTACCTGGTGATAGATTAAAAGATATCATTCTTGATGTGATTGATTCCGTTGAAAAAGCAGGGTTAAAAATTAAATCAATGGTTTCAGATCAAGGCGCGTCAAATCAAAAGGCTATAACTGACTTAAATATTAGCGAAGATAAGCCCTATCTTGAACGACACGGACGTAAACTTTATTTCAATTTCGACGTTCCTCATCTCTTTAAATGTTTTAGAAATAATTTAATGAAATACAATTTTGTATTAGACGATGAAACGATTTCATGGGATGCTATTCGGGAATTACGTGAAATTGAACGTTTTAAAAGTTGTAGAGCTGCCCCAAAATTGACCGATCGACACTTAGATCCTAATAATTTTCAAAAAATGAACGTAAAGTTAGCTGTACAGATTTTTAGTGGATCAGTGTCGAGAGCGATGATGGCGGGTTTCGGTACTAAAGAATTAATAAATCCAAATTGCGTATCGACAGCTCCTTTTTATGGTCAATGAATTGTATTTTTGATTGTTTGAACGCAAGAAATCCTAATGACTCTAATCCTTTTAGTTGCGGTTTATGTGATGCTAAACCTCAAGTAGAAAAAGCTTTGGATGATGCGATACCGTGGTTAGAAATTTTGCAGATGTTTGATGGTAAAAAGTTTAAATATCCAGATTGCTTTGTAAATTTAATACTCTCGATTAAAAGTATTTTAATGTTTTGGCACGACTTAAAAAATGACGGTAGATATTATTTATTAACCGGGAAGCTAAATCAAGATTCGATTGAAAACTTTTTTTCTTTAATGAGAGCTTTGTCAGGTTTCAACTCTAATCCTACCGCAATGCAATTTAGGAAAAATTTTCAGCATGGCACTGTCACTACACTGCTTTTCCCACCTCCGGGAGCAAATTGTAAACCTGATGAATGCATGACCTTATTGACTAATTATACCGAAGTAATTAAGATTCGTAAAAATAATGAATCTGATGCAGAAGAAAAAGCAAATGAAATTAATGCACGATTGCAAGCATGGGCAATTAATGAATATTATGATGAAGATGATGTCGATGATAATCAAAATGAAAATGATACAAATGATTCCTTAACGATTGTCAACTCAATTGAAACTGTTACTTTAGAAAGATGTTCAATGAAATACGTAGCAGGATATTTAATTTATAAATGTTTGAACAAATTTGGTTGCCTGAAATGTAAAGAGACATTAACGCGAGGAAATCAAAATTTTGAACAGTCTACAGATTTGTTGATTTTTTGGAAAGCATATGCAGTACCAGATAAGGAATTAGGCAATCTAAAAATTCCTTGTGACACCTTTTATTCGATTATTATAAAATGTTACGATGTTTTTGATAAACAGTTTAAACTTCATTATACTGAAAAAAACATTGGCTTCATGTTAACTAAATATATTGAAAATGAAATTTTAACTGAGTTTAATGATTTTTGGCTAATTGAAGAATGCTTGAATCATAGAGAGTACATAATTAAACTTTTTGTTCGGCTTCATATTTTTTATTTCCTCAAGTGGATGTCCAGAGATCATCGCGATTCTGGAAGTAAGAGATCTTGTAATTCGAATCAACAAAAGCCTTGCGCAAAGTTGCAAAAATTGCAAAAGTAAATTGTTACGCAAGTTTTCTATGACTTTGTTTGTATTGAATTTGAGTAGATTTCTTAATAAATTAATTAATTTATTTATTTATTTATTTATTTATTTATTTAACAATTTATTTATTGATTGATTTATTTAACAATTTATTTATTGATTGATTTATTTAGCAATTTATTTAGCAATTTATTACGTTCTTTTTGGAAAATAACGTATCATACTGTTTTATTGCATGCTGTTGATTGCCATGATTAAACTATAGGCTTTAGTATTTTGTCATCACGTTAACTTTTGCTAATGCTGGTTTATTAAGCACTTTTTTAATATTGAAAATCTGCTATTGAAAATGTTTATAATACTTGTTTTAACATTTTTTTTTATTATAAATATATGCATGTTTAGTTGTGTACGTCGTACGTAGCTTTGACTTGAAAAATCAAGTCTCATCCATTCCGATTATCCAACGTATGTACCTTCGTTTCCCTTTATCCTATCCTATCCTGGTGGAACGAAAACCTGCCACCTTCCCGTGGTTTCCATCGAGTAATGACAATAACCAAATTTTTTGTTACTTAATTAAAGATTTTTTATTTATTTTTAAATCCACTTATATGCAAACTCTATTTATTATTACTTATTAAATAGAAAAGTAAAACTCTTTAATACTAAAAATCTTGTATTAATTTAATGTTATTGGCATTAGCTAAGTGCAGGAAATCAAAGTTAAAATCCTTAACATTAATTTTGTGAACTTTTTAATATAAATTATTCTTTATATAAATATTTTATATATAAATTAAAATGTTATTATTTAAAGTTATATGAAGTCAAAAATTTAGGAATTTTTTAAAAATATGATAATTTCTATTATTATTTGAAATAATAATTACATAATTTTCTTATAATGACCAATATTTCGTTTTATTATTGTATCTTTATTAATTTGTAATTATTTATATTACGTTTTCTATAACCAAAAATAGCTTTCTTTGATTTTTGCAAATATTAAATGTATAATATAAGTGGTTTGATTTGATAAGATGTAACGTCCATCTATAAATTAAGTATATATTTACTTAAAAATATTAATAAAAAATTATAAACTAAATATTTAGTAACTTTATCCAAATAAATGACCAAGATTTACGGTTCAAGTTGATTCCTTACTAATGCTATTTGAATCTCGCGCGTACCCCGAACGTAGCGCCGCCTGCCTCATGGGGTACGGAACTAACGCTTAACTCGGCTTCACCGAAACCCCCCGATCCGACCTTCTATGCGTAAAGATAATATATTCTATATTCTCTGCCGGCGCTGCCGTGCATGCGTCTCCTCCGGCGTTCCGAGCGAAGACAGCGGCTGCTGCAGTTCGGTATCCTGGGGGATGTCGGTCCTCTCGTCGCGTTCCTTGCTTGCTGGTGACTCGTCGGAGATGACAAGGCCATGGGATCGGCATAAAAGCATAGATTTGGTAAGCCGTTGTTCGCTCCTAACCTCACGAATGGGTGAATGGGCATTTTACTTGTAGAATGTATCAATAGAAACCAATAACATGTATTTTTAACAACCAGATGTATTTAATGAGTCTGAAGTTTGCATCGTTGGAATGCAACGAAATAATTTTCTACGGTTGATTAAAGTTATTAAACAATGGAAATTTTATCTAAACCTTTGTTTTAAAGTTATTTTATACTATAAAACACTAAATCTACACGCAAAATTAATATTATTTAATATAAACATGAAGTAAAATGAATTATTTTTGTTTTTTCGTTGCACTCCAACGTTGCAAACTTCAGACCCATTGTATTTATGAACTTAATATTATTCATATATCTCATGTTATGGATCTTTGTTTTTGAATCTTGTTAAAGCATGAAAAATACCTTAAACATCTATTTTCAACAATATTTTCAACAGGCTTATGAGTAATAACATTTATATTTACTTTCCTAAATTTTCAATGGGAGCCGCTTGCACTGTTAATATTCTCTATTAGCATTGTTATATACACTCGAAATTGAACTTGATAAGCAATCTATTAGTAATTGTGTGTGCTAAAGCTGAAAGTAAAGTACTATAAAAAAGTTGATATCAAAGTAGTTGAGAGACAATTTAGCAATTGCGTATTCCAACTCCAACGCACAGACAAATACTTCTTACACAATCATTTTTAAATAAAATATGGTTTACTTATGAAGCCTTCGCTTCATAAAATTTCATAAACTATTCAATGCAAGTTTAAAATTAAGTAATTGAATTATGGATATTAATGATTTATAAGATTATTACAAATTCAGATGATATACTTATCAAATTCAATTTTGAGTAGAGATGAAAAATGCAAACACGGCTCCCACAGAAAATAAATGTTTAATGTATTTCTCATGCTTTCACAAAATTCAGCAACAAGATCAATAACATGAGATATATGAATAATATTAAGTTCTCAAATCCATCGGATTGTCAAAAATACAAATTATTGGTTTCGATTGATATTTAAAAAATATACAATTCTTTTGAAGCGAAGGCTTAATAAAAAAACCATATTTTATTTAAATATGATTGTGTAAGAAGTATTTGGCTGTGCGTTGGAATATGCAATTGCTAAATTGTCTTTCAACTACTTTGATTTCAATTTTTTTATAGCACTTTACTTTCAGCTTTGGCACACAGAATTACTAAGATTACTTATCAAATTCAATTTTGAGTAGATATAAGAATGCTAATAAAGAATATTTATTTAGGAAAGTAAATATAAATGTTATTACTCATAAGCCTGTTGAAAATATTTTTAATATTTTTTTAACATGTACATTATGTTATATACAGAAAAATGTATTTTCTCTTTACATTGATATACTAAAGATATTATAGAAAGATATTACTTGTATTTTGTGTTTTCAATTAGTCAATAAAATTTAATATTTTATTTTAATAGAAAATTGCAGATAAGATCTTATATGAGATCTCATAATATTTTTTCAATACTAAATCGTACATGAGATATCATATGAGATCTCATAATATATTTTTTTTTTAAACAAAATCGCAGATGAGATCTCATATGAGATCTCATGTCTGAAATTCTCATATGAGATCCACATGAGATTTTAATTACGATCTCATATGAGATCTCATATTTTATTTTCACGCGGGTACAATGTTTTCTGAAACATTAATTTGCGAAGAATCAATTGTAGGTTGTTGGTAGTAATTCTTCCGATAGAAAGCTTTAATAATCACACCTGCGTAACGCGAATTTATTTTACTGCGTAAAGTATATTATAATGTTTGATAACTAAGTTGATCGATGATACTTTCCTTAAGAATTCTTTTAACCAGCTTGTTTAACTTATTTTACGGATATATTTATACACTATTATGAATAATAATATAAATTTGTAAACAAAAAATAAAAAAATTTGTATCAGATAAGTTAATCAGGATATCCGTTTCGCGTGCCCATTTTGACCGGCATATACATGATTTCATCTTTTCCCTTCTTAAGGTGGTATACCTAATGGCTCCTGGGGCCAAAATTACCTGAAAAAATAAATCAAAATATAACTACTAAAAAATAAAGTTCATGTATCACTAATATAACTTATTTCTAATACAAAATCAAAAGAGATAGGTTTCTTAATTCACTTTATGCAGAATTATGTCATTTTAGAAAAATAACTGGTGAGCAAGTTTTCTTGGCAATCACTCGATGGATTTTGACGGGAGAATTAGTCATAAATTAGTTGGAAAACATATATCTATGGCATGTGTGTGTGCGTGCGTGCGTGCGTTCGTGCGTGCGTGCGTTCGTGCGTGTGTGTGTGTGTGTGTGTGTGTGTGTGTGTGTGTGTGTGTGTGTGTGTGTGTGTGTGTGTGTGTGTGTGTGTGTGTGTGTGTGTGTGTGTGTGTGTGTGTGTGTGTGTGTGTGTGTGTCTGGGTGTGGGTGGGTGGGTGTGTGTATATATATTTGAACTCTTCATAACTCCGAAACGAATCGACCGATTTTCGTCGGGTAAATTTCTTATTCTCTTCGTCTTGCGGGAAAAGAAAGGTACCTTGATGGATTTGAGTTTTTATTGATTTTCTTTTGTTTTATAACCAAAAAACGATTCTGAATTTTTAGTTTTTTGATTTTTTCATATCTTATAGTCATTATTACATAATATAATAAACTTCTCTTGAAAGGTATTTAAATTACCTATATTTTCCTTTTTTAAAATTTAAAATATCTTCACTCTGTCAATTGTTGTTAAGGAAAATTTTTATATTTCATAAATTAATTTCTCAAAAAATAATTTATTTATCGACTTGAAATAAATAACCAGTTATTACACTAATTGAAGACTATATTTGGTTAAAATTTCAAGAGATGATCTTCATTTGTTTTTTAGAAAAGAATTATTTTATAAAAAATTTGCCTTTTCGTTGTCGCACGATAACTACAGCAAAAATTATCCAATCGTCCTGAAATTTGGCACAGATGTAGCTTTTATATATCTTCAGATCGAGTTCGTTGCCCAAAAAAGTCGATCCATTACGAAAAAAGATATTTGAGGTTAAAAATTTTTTTTTTTAATTTTCGAATCGCGTTTTTTCAAAAAATACTTGATTTATCGACTTAAAATTTTAACCACTTATTAAACTTATAGAAGACTATATTTGGTTAAAATTTCAAGAGATGATCTTCATTTGTTTTTTAGAAAAGAATTATTTTAGAAAAAATTTGCGTTTTCGTTGTCGCACGATAACTACAGCAAAAATTATCCAATCGTCCTGAAATTTAGCACAGATGTAGCTTTTATATATCTTCAGATCAAGTTCGTTGCCCAAAAAAATTGGTCCATTACGAAAAAAGATATAACGCACAGTTTAAGCTGAATCTGGACCCATGACCTTCTCCTACTTAGTCTAACCGTACAAGATAAAGTATTAAATTTTAAATATTAGAAGTAAAAATTAATTAAAGGGATCAATAAATTAAGTTTGAGGAAGCTACGTGCCAATGAATTGGCAGCGGGTTTTTTAATTCCAGAGCTTCATGCTATAGATACATGTTTTTCAAGTAATTTGCAACATCTCTCGTCAAAATCCATCGAGTGATTGCCAAGAAAACTTGCTCACCAGTTGATTTTTCTAAAATGACATAATTCTGCATAAAGTGAATTAAGAGACTTATCTCTTGGGCTTTTGTATTAGAAATAAGTTATATTAGTGATACATATCCTTTATTTTATAGTAATTTTATTTTAATTCATTTTTTCAGGTAATTTTTTGGCCTCAGGAGGCATTAGGTATAAGACCACCTTAAAAAAGTGATGAACACTTCTCACCTTCTCACTCGTATCGGAGTGAGAAGGTGGTGTTAACCTCATTGGATCTTTTGTGCGGGAGCGAAGCAATAGAATCACTTTCTCGCACTAGTATCGAAATGTACTAATTAACTATTATAATATTTAATATTATAATATTGACCATTTTGAAGTGTTTGAAATAAGTTCGTAGGTTGTAATTATTTGAAGGAGTAAAAAACGGACTCGAGACGAACCAAGTTGTTTTGATTAATTTATTGCACCAACGTTTCGAAAGTGTTGTTACTTTCTTCTTCAGGGCTACGAAAGCATAGACAAAAACAATAGCAACGTCGCAACTTATAACACAGCTAACAATACTAAATCATTAGTGTCTAGAACAAAAATGATACTGCCATACATAAAGAATTTAACACCAAAAATTGACCGTATCCTCCGTACACACAATATAATTCCAATATATAAAACCATTAACAAGTTTAATCGTTTGATAAGACTAGGAAAGGACAGTCTCGATATCTTAAACACTAATGGGATCGTTTACAAGATCAACTGCAATATCTGTTTGGCCACGTACATCGGCATGAGCAAACGAAAATTAACGAAACGTGTGTACGAGCATAAAAGAGCAGTCAAATTAGGCTCTGAAAATTCTGCACTCGCCGGCCATACACAGGACATAGGACATTCCATAAATTTCGACAAGATCATAATACTAGACAAAGAACCGAACTATTTCAAGCGCACTTTTTCCGAGATTATGAACATACACTACTACAACAATACACTTAACCATATGGAAGATACCCATTTCTTAAAAAACGCATATAAAAAGACTATAGATACCATCAAGAAGCTACACATTTAAATTCATAATATTTACAATTGCCCTCTACGTGTTTACAACCTCTTTTCTCCATCACTCTACTGTCTTGTTTCGTACTGTTGGATCAGGTGAGCATGCGATTAGAGAGGTGGCACACCTAATACGCGAGAGTCTCCGTATTCTAATCGTATGGGCTTCTCCCACTACTCCTCACCGCGTGCGCTCCTGTTCCACCGGTGTGAGCGAGGTAACCGCTATCCCTCACTATTTCCCTCTCCCGACCCCCACCACCTCTTTCTTTTCTGTCCTAACAGTTATCATTACACTTTAAATTTAATTTATCTTCAGTGTCATTTTGGAGTTTGCCCAATCATATAGTTGGGCACTTTCAAAATTGACGATGTGTGCGAAACGTCATAGACTCTGTAAGTTCTTACCATTACTTCATTTTTTTAACAAAAATTCTTTCATATACTTATCGCATTTTAATTTCTTAAGTTATTAAAAACTCTAATTGTAATCCATAGTGATTTGGCAACGTTGCGTTCGTGATGAGAATTTGAAACTCCTCGTAGACGAACCTAATATGTTATAATATTGTATTTATGGTATGTTTTTTACATATTTTGTCTAATATTGTTTTTTTGTATATAAATCTACATGTTTAAAACTATGCTTTCGTAGCCCTGAAGAAGAAAGTAACAACACTTTCGAAACGTTGGTGCAATAAATTCATGAAAACAACTTCGTTTCGAGTCCGTTTTCTACTCCTTCAAATATTGACTATTGACTTTTGTATTATTTATAGATTCATTGTTCGATAGTGCCACAGCTGCTGTGCATGCCATGGACGAGTACCAAACAACTTTAAAGAAATTGTCAGAATACGTTGAAAAAGTACTTTTCACCTTGATGGAATCAGAAATTAAACGACGAAAATTTGAAGATGATGTGTTGTTGATATTAAGTAAAATAAATAAAAATTTGGAAAAAATTGCGGAAAAAGAATATGGAGATTCTATATTGTAATATAATAAAATTCTAAATGTTTTAATTGTGTCAATTGTGTTTAGTTATTTAGATGTAATGATAACATCGCCAAATGTGCTTTGGCGAAATTTTGCTTTTATAAAAGTAATAGCACGCGTGCGAAGCTCATCTTCAACAGCACGCTTCCTGGCATGTTCTAGTTACCTTCATTCTGGAGCAGTGTTTTCGCTTCATAAAAGCAGAAGCACGCCTGCAAAACTCATCTTCGAGAGAACGACTCTCGAAAATTAATTAATGTTTACCTTTATAATAAATAAAATTAATTTATAATAATAGTCATCCCTGCACCTGAGGAAGAACCACTGATGTGGTCTATCGATAGGTACATTGATAAAACATAATTTTGCAGAAATTTGAGCTGCCTAATATACATGTTTTTAGTAGCATTTTAATATTAGTTTCAGTTTCTATCTTATCTCAAACATTAATGCATACATTTACGCACACGCATCATTATTGTATAATAGATATTTTTAAATTCTAGGTTCCACGCTCTCTTAGCGTGGGCAAAATTGGGACGGGGGATGCGAGTTAACCTGTAAGTAATCTGAGAAACTAATGATAATGCATAACCTATCAGCTGAGAATGCCGCGTTTAAGAAATAGTTTTTACCATTTCTCTCACGTCTTTGAGTACGTTTTGATAATTCTGATAATCGTGAAAAAAAATATTATCATAACAGCATGAATCCAGCACACGACCAAGACTACGATAAAAGTAGCGCCTCTAGCGATTACCGTAAGAACGTATCTCGTACGTACGAATGTATCCCGTATACGTACGTACGTACCACGGCTTGAATAGCACCACTGAGCGGCATGAACGGCCGCACTCGGCAAGGGTCAGGTCGCTCAATTCCTATAGCAACGGAGTCGCTGTTGGCGAGGAGACGAGAGCCTGGCGGGACCAGAAGGCCCGTCTCCGGTGGAGCGCGGAGAGCGAAAGTGCTCCGACAAATCGGAGCGGAGCAAAATACCTCGGTGAGGGTTGGAGGCAAGCGGTCGCGCTCGTCAATTGGTCGCTGCAATGCGGCGGAAAAAAGTCGGCAGATAGGGTAGTGGTCCGTATTAGTGTGCCTGTCCATATTTGTGTGCCCTATTATAAAACATATCCTAGAAGTGAACGAGTAAAAAAGTAACACTAAAATATTTTTTTTCATAAAGTATAGTTAATTAAGTTTAAATAGAATTAATTACTTAATTTGTTTTCATTTACTATAACATTAAAAAAGAACTTTCAAAAATATGTTTCACGGTTTGCGGTGTGTCACGGTGTTTCCTTGTCCAAACCTGCTAAGAAATTGAACATTTTTAAAAGTAACATTAAATAATGTTTGGAAAGGATTTTAATGTGGGATACAATTGATTATATCATAAAATAATATTATGTTATATAATATACCTTAATATAAAGGTTTTCAATTGATTTTAATATTTAATTAATGGTGTCTACTAATAGGGCCAGTGAAAAACGACTTGTCCAGATTTGTGTGTGCACAAATGCAATACGAGCATGCTCGTATCGGCGCTTGAACAGAAAAGTTAGGTTAGGTTGTCTGCGCACAAACGTTGTTTCATATCGCATTGACGACCTTCAGCAGTTTTTACCGTATTAGAATTAATTAACATTCAATGTAAACAAGGGTTAGAAATTGATTATAAATGCACTACAGTTAACAAAATAATTTTGTTGGCAATGATAATATTATCAAGACACACTAATGTGGGGCACACAAACGTGTATATCCACATTAATACGGGGCACACAAAAATGTACTTTGATGTCTGCTAGGGCACACAAATGCGTACAAATTTTTTTTTTTTATATTGCTTGTAACTTTCGTAAATATAAATATTTTTCTATAAAAAAATTGTTTCGTGTAGATTATTACTTTTATTATCTATATAAACCACCCGGAATCTCTGATACAGCTTAAATAGTCTATTATTATGCGACAAAACTGAAGAGTTTCTTAAACCCACACTAATACGGACATCTACCCTAGCCTGCGGCTGGGATTGCAGACGGGCTCGCTCCCCTCTCCTCAAAACCGAAGGTGCGGCCCGTCGGTTGAGTCGTGACGCGATCTTCTCCAAAGCTCGCGGGGTGCGCGACATCGACGATTTCCGGGGAAAAAATCGAGCTCGACTAAATTCTCCAAATTTAAATAATAAAGAAAAAGTGCGCAAACATTGTGGATGTCAAAATTTTCAGCCAGGTTATTTCTTCTCAGCTTTTATCATGAGTAGGAGAAAGAACTTTTTTAATATAAGCTTTACGAAACAGAAAACTTGATTACGGATAGCTGAAAACGAATGCACAAGGTGAAATTTACGAGTGAAAATGGATTTTTCAGAAATATGAATTTGATAAAAGTTAATGTGTACTTTTAAAACGTGGAATGTGCTTAACTGTATTTTATGATAAAATTTCTACGTGCATTAATGAAAAAAACAAAACGAAAAAAAAAGTTTTACGAGGATGTATTTGAGAGAAAATGTGCGTGTTTTAATATTACCTGAGAATGGAATCTACGTGTTCAGAATTGTTATTTTGTCATTTTACATTCGATTTAATATTTCATCACGATAAATTGTCCCGGCACTTCCACCAATAACCGATTGGTCAAACTCCATCCATTTTATGAAACATTAAAAATCGTGCTTAATTTTTCTTTTTACGCAGCAGGGTAACGCAGCTGCGAATTTAATAAATTCACATATTCCAATACATCTCGCGAGCGCAGTGGGCGGGAAAGGCAAAGAGGAGAAGGAGAGTCCAAACAAAGCAGCGCGCGAGGACACGCAAAGGTGAAGATATTATAGAAAGTATAGTCGAAGGTGCAGGAGGGTAGGGAGGGAAAGAAGAAGAGTGAAAAGGAACGCCAGCATTTCGTACTGACACGCATATAACAATAACGCAGAAACAAAGGGCCGCTCTGCCACAATGGTTATTCCTCTCTCTCTCTCTCTCTCTCTCTCTCTCTCTCTCTCTCTCTCTCTCTCTCTCTCTCTCTCTCTCTCTCTCTCTCTCTCTCTCTCTCTCTCTCTCTCTCTCTCTCTCTCTCTCTCTCTCTCTCTCTCTCTCTCTCTCTCTCTCTCTCTCTCTCTCTCTCTCTCTCTCTCTCTCTCTCTCTCTCTCGTATTGTGACGGTGCCAAATAAGGGAAATGTAAAAAATTACGCGCTGCTGCTGTCCTTTTGCCACTGTGCCGCGACGTATCTCAGAAAATTTGCGACCGGCCATATCCTTTTCTATTTCCTCAAGCGAAATTTTAGATTTAGCGGGAGGAAATTGTAGGTGGCGCCGAGAAATTTTGTAGCAAAGCGAGCGAGAGCGAGAGAGAGAGAGAGAGAGAGAGAGAGAGAGAGAAGTAGTTGACTTTTTTCCCCGCGGAACTTGCATTTAAATCTTCTGATGTCGGTTGAGACAAGTTCAGTGCAAGCACTGTTAGAATGGTGCGGGCATGGCGTTCAATTTGCGAATGGACTAAGAAGAGAGCAGAAAGATTAAGCTGACAAGATATTTTTAAAGTGTATATTTCATGAGATTAAAAAATAAAGAATAATTTTGATGCAATCCTGAATATGATATTCAAGCGCAAGATACAATATTAATTTTAAACTTACTGTTCGAAAAATACGATTGAAGAAATGGTTCCGTAAAAGTAAACTCACCTGCAACAGAAAAAAATACCATTACATATACGTACAGTTGCATACGATGGGTCTGAAGTTTCCATCGTTGAAGTGCAACGAAATAATTTATTACATTTAATTAAAGTTAGTAAACAATGGAAATTTCATCTAAGGCTTTGTTATAAAGTTATTTTATTCTATAAAATACTAAATCTACACACAAAATTAATATCAAATAGTATAACCACGAAGCGAAATAAATTTTTTTTTTTTCGTTGCGTTCCAACGTTGCAAACTTCAGACCTATTGCATACGTAAAGTATTGCAATATTTAAAAAGTCTATTTAAAAATGCCACAATTAGTATCTAGTAGTTTCTAGCATTTCACCTAAACTGTCAGATTCAAATATTTCTTTATCTAAAATCGAGAAAAAGTACACTACTTAAATTCCAGTTTGTAAATTAAATTCTAAGGTAAACGTGAAATCAATAGACTTTCAATAAATCCTCTTTGACTATTTTCCGGATACAAACTAAGCTATTTATTTTATTTAGTTTGTATCCGAAAACTCATCCGATCACAGCCTGTACGAGTTATTCTTTTTTGTACTCTCACTACGTGTATACAGGGCAAAAGTGTAACGAGAAACTGTTTGCGCGGCTTTGCGCGAATTTACGAGAGGATGTCGACAGTGCGCTTAAACGCGTGCTAGAAGCGCGGCGGAAATTAACTCTTATCTGTCGAGCATCCGCGCATCCTTCGCAGACTATCCTCTCAAGAGGGAGATAGAGAGAGAAAGAGCGACATCTCCGAACTTGGATCTTTTTTATTCAGCGGAAGGTGGGTTAATAAGATTTTGTAATATGATATATTAAGCGCCTCCCGAGGCTCTTCACTTTCCTTTTTGAATTTCCGTTCTGCATTAATCTCAGAATTTATTGTTAGCTTTTCGAAAGAACTTTTTTCTATTGCCCATATAATTTTCAAATAAAAATTGAACTATGGTACACTGAGAAAACTGTCGTAGGAAAATTTACTGAAAAACTAACAAAAATTACTATATTTGATAGCAACGCGGGGATATAAGCAAATTATAAAAAATTTTGCTATAGTTCAGGAATATTTACAAGGTATCTTAATAATTTTTACTACTACACATAGCAAAAAGTGCCCTCTACATGTAGTACTTATTGCGTGCACGCCGGGAGCACGTGTCTGATTGAGGTTATGTTTCTCCCGCAATTTGAGATTATCTTCCTTTTAAGTTATCAAAAACATCGACAATATCGATTCAGTTGTTTTATTTTTACGTTGTGCAGGTGAGCTATGAGTTATTTCTTTATATTATCATAGTTATTTATTGCTATCAAATAATCATCAAAGTTCTCTCGTAAGCGAAGGTAGACAATGTATCAGTTCCAAAATTTTGTACTCAAGAAGCTCACGTGGGTAAGAGGTTAGCGCGTCTGCCTAGCGTGCGGAGGGTCCAGGGTTCGAATACACAACCACCGTAAAAAAAAAAATTTTTATTTCCTTATTTATTTCTTGTATAGCTAAATTTAATTAATAATATATTAAATATTGTATAAATATTAGGTATCCTATAGATATAAAATCATGAAAATCAATTTTTTTTAAGTTTAAGCTTGGCTACAAAAATTACTATATTAGTTAGCAAAAGTACCTAAATTTCCATGATATCCCATCGTTGCTATAAAAAATAGTAATTTTTATTAGCTTTTCAGTAAATTTTCCTACGACAGTTTTCTCAGTGTAAGAATTAGAAATTGAATTAATTAAGTTTTCAATTACGTAAATTCAAATATAATATCAAACAATCAAATATTAGTATGTCAATGATTCGGCGCAAAACCCGTTTGCGCCGTATTCCCATTTCATCGAATTTCGTGATCATCTTAATATCCCGCTGCGCTATGGCCATTTCCAAACAATCTTCTTTTCTCGGAAAATGCAATAATTCGCGTTCGGATAAGTAGAAAAATTTTCCGATCAAAATCCAATATTTACACGCCGCACGCAAAGTACGCCCGGGAAATTTTTCCCCAGTGCGCCAACTTTATTACGGGCCACCGCGCGATCGTTTTGCAGAACGTTACCTTCCAATTCTGCGGCGCACTAATTGGCACGCTACGCTCGCTTTTATCTCGCTCCCGTTAAATCCTCGCGCGTTTTAACGCTGGCGGCGGGGGAAGGAGACGAATCGAGGTATAAAACGAATATAACCCGCCGATATTTACGAGAGAGAGGGTGGAGATATCGGTGATTCAGAGAGTGACGGGCAATGAAAGCGCTGCGGGAATGAGCCACTCGAAAAAGACTACTTTATACCGCAGAGACGCCACTTGGCGGCGCAGTGTGTGGCGCTACGCGTACTTCGCGTTCCGCTCTTTTTTCGCCTCGTGTACGTGGCCTTTTTTCTGCGTGGCCTGGTCGCTTGAAAAAATCATGATCCCTATATGCGTGCTAAAATGTTTCACTGGAGGTGATTTTATTTGTAGATGGGGAAATGCAAATATCTTCATCGTGGAGAAAGTTTTTTTTTAATTTTACAATTCACTCGAATTAAGAATTCATTTTTTCATATAATTTAAAAAGTATATTTCGTCAGTTTAGAATGTACAATTTCTATTTCGACCAGTCACTTTTCTAATATCAAAAGGTTCCTTTCCGAATTCCTATATCTATTGGTCAGACCTATAGATACGTAAAGATTTATTTCACATGATTTGAAGTTTCAAAACCACTTGTTAAAGAATATAATAAATTAACATTTCGTCGAGCCGCTTTTTCTCATTGGTGGTTCGCCGCCTCGTCTGTCACTAACGCGAATCGATTGGAAAATTTTCCCTATGCACACCGGTTGTGACGTTTCTTTGGGCTTTTCTCGCCTGTCCCTCTTTTTTTCACCGCCCCCTGACCGAATTTGCAGGGGTGAGAGAATAGGATAATTGAGAAATCTTAAATTAGCTTATCAGAGCAGTAGGAGTTGGCTTCTGTAGAGGTGTCAACTGGCAGACTGATGGATTGAGGCTTATAAATATAGTTAAACTGTAATCTAACTATACTATATGAAATGTCAATTGCTTTCCATAGCTTTTGTCCCATACATATTCTATGAATGCAATTGTATTATTAACTAATATCGCAATTTATTATAATTATCAATAAATTAATTTCAATTCTATATTCCCTCGTTTAATTAAATTTCATCAATACTTTTGCATTTATCTTCATAAAAGTAATTAAAGTCTTTGGTTGCGTCAGCTATAATTGAAAACGTTGACGGAATTAGGTAATGCAAAGGCTCTGCTCAGTCTTATTTTTAAAAAAAGGTGCGTGTCAGAAAAAATTCCATCCAATTGATTCCTCGCGTGCACGCGCGTGACAGAGAGAGACAAAAGAGAAAGAGAGAGAGAGAGGGGGGGAATCCGATTTTCCTGCTTTTTACGCGTCGTGTAGTTCGTCGTGCATCCGCGATCACGAATAACGATATATTCTTTAGATCGAATGTCTGTTCACGTGTGGGCATAATCGAATGAACATTTTCTTTTCCAAAAGAATAACGTTTTCAAAATGCCTCTAAAACTCGTATTTTTTAAGGTTAAAATTTAAAAATGTCATTAAACATTAATCCTGAATGAATAAATTTATTTTTTAATGTTTATAGTCTTCTATAAGTGAGTATATAATCGAATACTCATTGTACCGATTTTGAATCGCCAATATTCAATGATTTTATACCAAGATGACTATTGAAGATAGCTTTTAAATAAATAGTATATTACGCACCATGGAAGGAAAAAACTTGGACAGTCCACAGCTCGTGTAAATTGCCACCCGACCTGGGGGCTGGCCAATTTTACTCTCGCGGTGCGTATACTATTTTTCCTCACATCGAGGCCAAAAATGCCATATTTCCGTTTCGGAGCCGGGCGGGAATGAGGCACTTTCGGCCCGGTGTGAGAAAAACGTACTTTTCTGCCCTCCGGTCGGAAAGCGCCAACTTGCCGGCCGCTACGCGAAACGAAGTTGCCGCTTTCCCGCGCCGTCGAGCAGAAAAATAGTATAAACACCTTGGCCAGTAAAAAAGAAAGCCTCAGATCACATGTTTGTCAACCTCGACTTCGCCTCGGCCGACAATTACATGTGATCTGAGACATTTCTTATTTTACAGGCCTAGGTATGTAATATACTATTTCAAGATTCGTATTTATGCATAAGCACAATAGAAAAGATACCTTGTTAGCTGGCCAACACGAAGAAAAAAAAACCACAGTGAGTATTTCATAGAACTTGCGCGCAGCAACGAAAGGATATATAACCTTTTCCTTTGACTGCGCTTATTCAATGGAGCCTTTGCTTTCACTGTCTCTCTTTCTCTCTCTCCCGTTCGTGCTGATAAAAATTTTTCCTTTGCGAGCCTCTCGGCGATTTTCCCGTGTCGCAGTGTCGGGGGGAACAAATCAAATTTGCATCGCGCCCTCGTGAGATCGAACTTTATTTTCTTTCTCGAAAGAGCGAGGGAGCAGCGAGAGCAGCAAGAGCAGTGACGACGGACGGCGGAGACCGACGACTTCCGACTGTAGAATTTCCATTCGGAGAATTGATCGACATACCTATTCTACCGGAACGTCTGCGTCTATCTTATTTTCTTTCCCTCTCCCTTGCACGCTTTTCGTCTCCGCTGTGGAGACGAAATTAAGTGGCAACTCCTTTAATGCTCTCCCGCGCACTCTCTCACCCTCTTTTACTTTCGTTCTCCCCCCGCTTCCATGCGACGGGACTCACTTAGGTGGTGCGCGTAATATCACTCGGCTTTCGAGCCTTCTTTTTGGCTTCCGCCTTCTGCGGGATGGGGAAAGAGTTTTTATATCCGGGCTTGGAAATCGTTTTTAACGCTTGTTGTTTGTTTCCGAAGCTTCACTCTTTCCAATGGAACGGTCGATTCTCTTTGAATAAACGTTCAAATTTGAATAGATTTTTGAAACGTTCAGATTACAATTGAGATGAGAGTAAAGTATTTAGAAGAATTTCTATAGAAGAGTAAATATTTTGTAGTTTTGTTGCGTAATTTTACTGCCAATTTGTAAAAAAAAAAAAATGTAAAATATAATATGTAGAAAAAAAAAGAAAAAAAAAAAGAAAACAGATCCTTGGGAGGAAGGAAAACTTGCAAAAGCTAAGGTATACTCATGTAATGTAAAACAAATTTGTTAGATTAAGCAAGTACGATAGCACGATGAACATTCGCGCTGACGTAGACGCATACGCGCGCGCCGGTTCGTACACAAAGCTCGAAATTAGTATTAGTGACTCTCGCGTAGATACGCTCGCGCGACGCAACTCCTGTTTACCTGGCAAAATAGAACGAGAACAATTACGGCGCACGCAAGTTTGCGGCAAGATCGGAAACGGGAATAGAATCTTATTAGCTAATTCTGGCGGCGGGGCGCGACAGGGGCGCGAGA
Source organism: Torymus aiolomorphi (assembly GCA_036365515.1). NCBI lineage: Eukaryota > Metazoa > Arthropoda > Insecta > Hymenoptera > Torymidae > Torymus > Torymus aiolomorphi. The sequence continues at coordinate 94,383,991 of CM070874.1, forward strand.
GGAGCTCGAGAGAAGCGCGTACAATGCACACCGCAGCTCACATTATTTACTGGGAGTGCGTGCGACGGCGGCGGTGGCGGCCGGGCACCCAGACTCAAGTTAGCTCTTATCATATGCACAAACAGTGTCCTAGCCTTATTCACCGCCGTAATTAAGAACAATAACTTTCTCTGACAGTGAAAATTATGGCCCAGTGGGGCACTGACATTTTCGGCCGAACTGCGCCGAGCTTTCGATTACAATATCTTCATGAGATTGGAATGAACTTTTGACTGGAAATTGTAATAATTGGTCCGTGGACTGCCAGCAGGTTTGTCTTCAATATAATTGCACCAACTTTCATTATTTTTCAAGTATTTCTCACTTATTTATATTATTATCGCGAATGTGTGTAGCGACAGCTGCGATGATGTCTATTAAGCTAGCACCGCCACTAACGACCGCAACTATGAAAACTATGCCATAATTTGTTGCTAATTTGTTATTAATTTGTTACGCAAACCCCGAATTTGTTGCTCCAGCCGTTTCCGAGATATCCTGCACTGAAAAAAATTTTACGTTGTGAGAACTGAAAGTACGGCTCTGATAACGATACTTTTTGGCTGATTTTCTTTTCGCTGAATTTTTTAGGTACAGTAATTGTATCGGTACAGCTGTGAGAGCCGTACAAGATACACTGAAAGCACTAATGTATAGAGTTCTTTTGTCGAAGCATTAAATAGGTTATGATTCGACATACGTACATATTTTTGATTAAAATAATCTCGATTGATAAATACACTGGATTACAGATGAAATACGCAAAAGCGGATTGCGAACACGCGGTTGATCGGCGGATTTTGTGACTTTTTGAGGTTATAACATAAACGTTGGCTTCGCATTGTAGCGTTGTCAACTAAATCGTACCGTTGTCAGAGCTGTACAGATACATTTTACGCATCTGACCAATAGTGCCATTACATTATACAAATAAATAGACTGCTTCAGCCGTCTGTAAGGGTAAATGATCAGTATAAATAGTACTAGTACAGTAAATCAAAACTATGCTTTCTAAAGCCTAAAATTTTTTTCAGTGTGGCGGTGCTAGCTTAAGACTTAAGCTAGCACCGCCACAGCTGTAACTTTTGAACGGCGCAACATTTTTTGACGGGACAGGTGGCATAATTTATTGCTAATTTGTTGCTTCAAGATAGGCTAGGTTCCGAATCTCAAAAAAAAAAAAAATGGCGCCTATTGGCAGAACATGTTCATTCTCCGGATACGTAATTTTCTTAAATCACAAATAATTCAACAAACAACTATCGGATATTTTGTTGCTAATTTGTTGCTAATTTTTTACGCTAAGCCCAAATTTGTTGCTCGAGCCGTTTCCGAGATATCCTGGCGGTGCTACCTTAAGACTTAACCTAGCACCGCCACAGCTGTAACTTTTCAACGACTAAACATTTTTTTTTTTTTTGGGACAGGTGGCATAATTTGTTGCTTCAAGATAGGCTAGGTCCCGAATCTCGAAAAACAAAATAGCGCCTATGAGCGTTACCTAGCCATCCCTCGGCTTACGTAATTTTCTTAAATCACGAATAATTCGACAAACAACTATCGAATATTTTGTTGCTAATTTGTTGCTAATTTTTTACGCTAAGCCCAAAATTGTTGCTCGAGCCGTTTCCGAGATATCCTGGCGGTGCTACCTTAAGACTTAACCTAGCACCACCACAGCTGTAACTTTTCAACGACTAAACATTTTTTTTTTTTTTTGGGACAGGTGGCATAATTTGTTGCTTCAAGATAGGCTAGGTCCCGAATCTCGAAAAACAAAATAGCGCCTATGAGCGTTACCTAGCCATCCCTCGGCTTACGTAATTTTCTTAAATCACAAATAATTCGACAAACAACTATCGAATATTTTGTTGCTAATTTGTTGCTAATTTTTTACGCTAAGCCCAAAATTGTTGCTTGAGCCGTTTCCGAGATATCCTGGCGGTGCTACCTTAAGACTTAACCTAGCACCGCCACAGCTGTAACTTTTGAACGACGTAACATTTTTTGAAGAGACAGGTGGCATAATTTGTTGCTAATTTGTTGCTTAAAGATAGGCTAGGTCCCGAATCTCGAAAAACAAAATGGTGCCTATAAGCGATACTTTGCGATCACTCAACCTAATTTGCCAAGTTGAACCTTTAAATAAATTAATATTTTTTTTATGTAGTAAGCGTAAAATAACTATTTTACTCTTTGTTTTCCGAACATAAAATGCCAGTTTTAGGCACCCGGGGGCGTAAAAAAACTGACGTTTCTGCCTGCAAACCGAGGGGTAAAATCGAGTCATTTTAAGCCACTGCATCAAAAAATATTGTTTGCATCTCGGGTGTAATGGTTCCCGTTCTCGTGTGTTCGCGATACACTCGACGATCACATCTCTGGGCGTAAAACTCTGTTTTACTTTCTGAATAAAAAAACTACTATTTAATCATATAAACGGAATATTTTGTTGCTAATTTTTTCCAGGGTTGCAGATTTTGCACTTTTTGCATCGAGAAGTCCAGAAGTGCAAAGGGTCCGAAAAGACTTTGCACTTTCGGATTTGACTGGCATCAAGTCCGAAAACACTCACGTGTTTGAAATTCCGAACGTTCATAATGAACGAAATATTAACTTAAAGTTTCTAATTCTGGCTAGAATTCCCCGGAGTGTGGTTTACTGGTGACTGCAAGAGTGAGAAGTGAAGAAATACAATTATTATCCGATTTTAAATGTATTAAGTAGCCAAATTCGGCTAAATTTGAAAATGGCAAAAATCTTTCGTTCACTATGAACGTTCGAAATTTCAAACACCTAAACACTCTGCACTTTCGAACTTGATTGCAATCAATTCCAGGAGTGCAACGTGTTTTCGGACTTGATTATAATCGAGTCCAGAAGTGGGAAGTATTCCAAAAGTCCGAAGTATTTCTGGACTAGTTGAGTGTCTCAGGGACTCAAGTACTTGCAACCCTGATTTGTGGCTTTAAGGCGGTCTTACACCTAAAAATTTTGAAAAAATCAACTTTTTTTTATTGAATTTTTTAATTATATAAAAATTAAAATAATTAAAAATGATATGGTTACAAGAGCTTTCTATCTTCAAAATGACAAAAAAACTGATTTTTTTATTATGCCTTTTTTTATGCCTTTACGCTTCTGATAGATAGGAAAACGTTTACTTAAATGTGTTTTAAAATATCAAAACACATCACCTAAGTCATGCTAGTATAAGGATAACAAACTAATTAAATTTACATACGGGATTTATTGTAAAAATAAAATAAACCATATTGTTGAATTCGAAATCCAGTGGAATTATCTTGTGACAATTTTGCACTTCAGTTCTAGTAAAGTGACCATCCCGTGACCAAAATTCGACAACAATTTACTATATGGCCGAATCCATCTCAAATCAGACAGCCCGCGTATGCCTATTTCACCTATCATGTTGAAATAAAAATATTTATGTTCTACTCGAAAAAATATTTTACACGTGTTTTTTTATTTTTTTGTTTCATCAAAATTTCATGCGTTCAGCGATGCCGAAAAATTCCGAGAAAATTCTTTCATTGAGAAAAAAAATTTTCAATGTGATTTTCAGACTGCTATTGTTTCAGCAGTTTTTCGAGCTTTTAAACGTGTAACACACAATTTCACTCAGTTTTGAGCCCTCTTTAACGGCCTTAATGTCATTTTCAAAAAAAATAAAAAATCCACGAGCTATGCACTTTTTACTGAAAAATTCATTTTTTAGGGAAGTGCCTTTTTCTCGAAAACCCCATGTTTTTTTTGCACAATTTTTGTTGTCGTGATAGAGGACGGTAATGCCTAGCTAGACGTATTTGTGAGATTCGGTACTTTTTCCCTAGGATAGCGATCACTAATGAGATAACACACAAACAAATTTTTCACGCCTAATGCTTATATATAGTCAATGATATTAGAGTCAATGTAAAGGTATTTGTCTTTGTGTGTATGTAATATACAGGTACACATAACTATGTATTTATTTGTTATTTGCGTCTTTTTGATTTTTTATTTTTATACCTTTTTTTCATTTGTATACCTATTTTACTACCTTTGTTTTTCTGCTTCATTGTTCTTAATTCAGTAAGCGGACGATCAGCGGTCTTTGCTGTCAAACAATGTATTTTATCGTCACATGTTTTTTAACCCATATATGAGTTTTTGAATTCAGGATACTTTGGAGTTGTAAGCCAATCAATATTTTTTTCTTTTCTGAATTGTTCTATTTCAGCATCTTGTAAATGTATTATTTTAATAGCATCAGTATATTTTTGAACATGTATTGCAAAATCATTTGCGTTTTGAATAGCTTCTTCAAGGGGCTCTCGAAGATTATGCGAAGTAGCATAATGCTTTATAAGTCCACCCACACCATCTACAGCTCCTTTGCCGTGCCCAGTAGCAGAGAACAACCATTTTATATCACACGGTGCTCGTTTTAGTTCATCTAATTGAAAGCGATTTTTAAAGTGACTCGCAGCGCCGTCTGATACGATGGTAATTTTTTAATTGAATCACAACAATTTTCTTTCAAGAATTTTATAATTTTTTGTACTGCTAGCAAAGCATACGCTGAATCATGTTTTCGGTCATCACTTATAACTGCGAAACTTTGTGTCGAATCCCCTTGATAAGAGACTGCTGTGAAAATAGAAATTTGATCATTAACCCAATGATTTCCTTGAACAGCTTTATTATGAATCACAGCCCAGTTTTCAGCGAAGTCTATTTGAAGAACTAAATGATGTGAGTCTTTTTTAGCACTTTCTCTTTCTGTTTTTATAGCTTTGCGTTGTATATTTTTACATACATGTGAGTACTAACCCTCATGGTCCAAACCGAAAGTTCATCTTTAAAAGCAGAAATTGATAGTGTCTTTTTAATCAGGTTTCCATTATCCCACAAAGCACATGTAATTTCTTCTGTGCCTTCTACATCTTGCAGTTTTAAAACATGAAACGTAATTCCCTTAATCCCTGGACATAGTTTACATTCTTGTAAATAACATAAATCAGATGGCTCAGAACACATTGTTGCATTTATTATTTGTGACCGACTTTCATCCAACTCTGTGACGTTACTCCCTCTAAAATTAATTAAGCTCGTAAGACATAAATCATAATTTGCGCAATAGATACAGAGACAAACTTCTTTGATGGGGCTAAGTAAGACATACTTTGGTCGCAAACTATAAAATTTCGATTTTCCAATTCTCAATTCTGAATAATCATTTTTAAATACTTTATACGTCTCTTTTAAACTTCGAGTAAGAAAACGCTTAACTTTTTTCTCTTTTTATTGTTAACTTTAATTGTAACAACGTCACATTTATTAGGACTTTGTCTTGAACAATTAAAATCATCATTTAAATAATATTCCATAACAATTTTTTCCATGTTTTCATCAATCGGATGGCCTGAATATGCATCTGGTTCTGAATAAATTCCTTTTTCTTTAACAAGATTTCTCGATTTGTTGATCATATACATTGTTATTTCTGGAAATAAAGATAAAATTTCATGTTTTGTAAAGGATGAAGGTAGCAAAGTCAGAATTTTTATTTTTTCTGATACCGTAGAACACTTTTGCAAGGCTAGACCAAGATTTTGTATCCATTCTGTACAATGGCATACAGTTGATTCATTTGCTGTTATAGAAACGTCATAAACATTGTTCAACTTCACATCAAGGGTATTAGACAATGTTGAAAGTATTTTTTTTTCTTCTTTGTTACGTAATTTTCAATTGATTTTTCATGTATAAGATTTTTTCTTTTAAGAGGCGATACAGAACCTAAGAAAGATGTACTTATTTCATTATTAAATTCTTCAATGCGTTCTGGAGTACTTGGTAAAAAATCTTCATCTCTATCAACTACGTTATCGGTAACTTCATTATCCGTTATAAATTCATTGTCAGTACTACTCACCAATTCTAAAGCACGATTGTAACAATGTTGACACAGATATGTAGAAGGTGTCAAAGGTAAATGAGGATAGAGGTGCTTCAATGGATGAGCAAGATTCTCAAGTTGTTTTAAACGTACGGAACTAGATTTGTAAATAATTTGTTTGTGTTTGTCTAATAAGTCTGCACATTTGATTCTCTCTGTTGAGTAATATTGAGACATCGTAGTTGAGTTGATAAGGTGTAAATATGTAATAATTTTCCAAAAGATGATGGTTTTAAATAAGACGAGATGTGTGATATATAGCAGAAACCGAACTTTTCTTTGTAAATGTTAAGTCAAACCATATCCATCTAGCGGACAAATGTACTAGTACATATACTCCTATAAGTAGGCGCACGTACATGTATATTACATACGCACAAAGATAAATACCTTTACATTGACTCTAATATCATTGACTATATATAAGCGTTAAGCGTGAAAAATTTGTTTGTGTGTTATCTCATTAGTGATCGCTATCCCAGGGAAAAAGTACCGAATCTCACAAATACGTCTAGCTAGGCATTATCGTCCTCTATCACGACAACAAAAATTGTGCAAAAAAAACATGGGGTTTTCGAGAAAAAGGCACTTCTCTAAAAAATGAATTTTTCAGTAAAAAGTGCATAGCTCGTGGAATTTTTATTTTTTTTTGAAAATGACATTAACGCCGTTAAAGAGGGCTCAAAACTGAGTGAAATTATGTGTTACACGTTTAAAAGCTTGAAAAACTGCTGAAACAATAGCAGTCTGAAAATCACATTGAAAATTTTTTTTCTCAATGAAAGAATTTTCTCGGAATTTTTCGGTATCGCTGAACGCATGAAATTTTGATGAAACAAAAAAATAAAAAAACACGTGTAAAATATTTTTTCGAGTAGAACATAAATATTTTTATTTCAACATGATAGGTGAAATAGGCATACGCGGGCTGTCTGATTTGAGATGGATTCGGCCATATATGAATACTCCCCTTTGTACCTACACGGAAAAAAATTTAGGATCTCCAGACCTCCGGTATATATGGGCCCGTGCAATACCATCGATCGTCTTAATTTATGACGAATTTGGAATTAAGGCGCATCCAAAGTTGAACCTGTAAGAATCCAATATCTTCGGAGTCTACACGATTCAAAAACATATGTTCTGAACTCCAATTCGGTCATCCCCAGACTCCGAGATTTTCGGTATTGTAGCGATTCCACTTTGGACGTCTGAGGCCCCCATCTCTGGTATCGTGGCGCGACAGCGTTGAGAGAAGGGGAACGGTCCGCATTTGCGCGCGTTTTTCTTATATATATATATATATATATATATATATATATATATATATATATATATATATATATATATATATATATATATATATATATATATATATATATATATATATATATATATATATATATATATATATATGCAACGGTTATTTCTGGTAACAAATTTGGTATATAAGCGTTATTTCCGGAACCCGCTCGTTATTTCCGGGACTTACCGGAATTTCCTATGGTATATAAGCGTTATTACCGGTAACCGTCTAGAGTCAATAACCCCAGGGTCCATTATTTCTTTAGTCACTTGTATACAGTAACTCTGAAGAAATAAACTATAGGACCCTGTATAATCCCGGAAATAACGGTTAAAGCTCTTTATATATATATATATATATATATATATATATATATATATATATATATATATATATATATATATATATATATATATATATATATATATATATATATGCGCGTTTCATCATTATATATCAAAGTATTATTATAGTATAATATAGCACACACGTTTTGAACCGTTTATATATATTATATTAGTATATTTACGAAGCGGCGCGAGTTATGTTGGTGGGTAAATTAGGGTGTTTTCCGATTCTCGGTGAATGAAATAAATGTACACCACACACTCGCTCACAGATTCAATCGAAAGTATTCTTTATTAAAACACGTCTACAAGGCTTGAGGACCAGACAGAGACTGACGAGAGTATGTAATATTAAGTGGCTGCAACCGACTTCTTTCTTCTTCTTATCTCCAGATAGCCAGGAGCTGAGTAGGCAGCACGTGCACATTATGGAAGGTCCGCTCGAAGGGTGTCACATCACTCCTTCATGCTGAAGTTCAATGACATCCTCGTCATTGGCTTGGCGGATAGGTTGGTTTTGAATCACATTGCGATTATTTCTCCTCTTATATATCAAGTATATTACCAAACTTAAAATAATCAATATCCCGATAATGATGCTAGATACTGACAGATGAAACTCAATTCTGGAAGGTTGCAACTTTGGTATAATTACTGTTGGAACTGTTAAAGTTTTCAATGACTCAAAATTTAATTGATCGTCTTTAATAATCATAGGCAAAATTAAATCTGGCTGCTTTACGTCTCCAAAATTTTTTTTGAGTATATGTTCTTCTATTTGTAGATCGTTTCCTTCGATCAAACGGGTTCCTCGATGCATAATTTTGGTATTATTGTGCGTAATGGTTGTTTCATAATTACTGGATATCAACGTTAAAGTATCGGACAAAGGATATGCTAGAAGTAAAGGCGTATTTATTTGAAAAGAAGTGGTTTCAATTTCTCTCGTGACGATTTTCTGACACAAATAATTCTGTTTGTATACTTCTTGACATTTTTGAGCTGATAATTTGATTAAGGGTCCGAATAGCTTCCATGGCGTAGTGATGATTTCAGTTTGGTTATTATTATTAATTATAGAAAGTCTTTGGAATAAGGAGAATTCGATGGGGTTTAGGATAGGAATTTTTAGCGTGTAAATAATGAGGTCATGGATACATACGATTGAACCTTGGGTGAAACGAAAATCCAACAGATTATAGTAATGCATTATTAATTCCTTTTTCGAGTAAATTCCTAATAGATGAGTAAGTATATCGACAATTTGTTCATAAGTCAACATTTCTAAATCAAACGTTTGATCTGAGAAAATAAATGAACACTTTATTTTACCGAGCAAACTTAAGAAATTTTGTTCCTGTATTATGAGAGTAACGGCGGCTTCAAAAACATTTAATTTTTCATTTTGTTGATCGAGAGCTGTGGAAATATTCCATAAATTTCGGTTAATTATTTCAGTGTTGTTATTTATACTTTTACTAATTTTGTTTATAATAGTGATTTGTTGAGAACTATCATATCTTCCTGTTGTTGATTATCGAGTAGATTCAGATAATTGTTGATTCTGTTTAAATCATTGGCATCCGGGTTTCCAAAAATATACTTAATTGCTGTGCCAAGTCCGTTTATCAAACCTCTTTTTAATCTAGTGTTCGCTGGTGATATTTGCTGTAAATTTTGATATGATTCCTCGCAGAGTAATTCGGCCTGTTTTAGTAAATTTGATTCCAATCGGGATGATGATAAATCTGTGACTTGTAACTTCAATTCGGAAGACAGTGTGGTATAGCTATCAAGGATACGATTATAAGTATATTTTAACGTCGTGATATTGATGTGAAAGTGCACATGATGGAAATTTCGAATTATTCTCCCAATTCCATGATGGTGGTCATAATGAGTGCTATGCTCGTCTATCTCATTGCTCTTCACTAGTATGGTCAGAAGTATCATGATTAGTCCGGTCTTCATTTTCCTGCAAAAACGAAGAAACTTTTCTTATCCTCTTTGCATCCTTTATGTTATAACGACGCGGTTGCCCGTGTATGTAGCAATCTAAGAAGGGACCCTGTTGTTTTTCTACGAGAAGTTTCTGATATCGCGGCGCGGTCTTATCACGTTGTTGTTGGTGTGTTTTGATAAAAATTTCTTTATCTTCTAACGTTTCATCCGAATCAACTGGCAGATTTTGATTTTCACGTTGTTTTCGATAGAGTTCCTCATAAAACGGTAAAATTTCAGTCTTTCGAAGCTCGTTATAACTTTCGATAGTATCTGCATTCGGGTCAATGACATGTTTATGAAGATCTTCGTACGGCCCGTCTAACAGTGTAAATGGTGCATAATTTGTGCTCGAGTGTATACTTTGATTGTAGATCAAAATTGCGGTCGTCATGTGATTTTTTGTAGTCTCTCGTGGATTTTGATCGATTAGTATGCCTAATTTTTCCTTCAAGGTTGAATGTAGTCGCTCGATTGGTCCGTTGGAGGTGTGTCTATTGATGGTGGTCTGATGATAGTCGATTTTATATAATCGACAAAATTCCTTGAATACCGTAGAGTTGAACTCGCTTCCGCTGTCTGAAGAAATTTTATCTGGGAAGTTGTGGTGAGAGCCAAAATGTCTTAATTTGCTTATTACTGTTATTGCATTGCCATCAGGCAAATGATAAGCCTGAGCGTATTTCGAGAATATGTCGATGATCGTCAGAAACTTCTCCTTGTTATAGTGGAATATGTCTAGATGTAAGTGTTGGAGGGGCCTATTCGCTATTATAGGTCCATACGTCTCCGTGATATATGGCCTTCTCTCGTATTTGTGTTCTAGGCAGGTTTCGCATTGGTTGATGTAGTTTTGGATCATCCTCTCCATATTGAGCGTGTATAATTTCTTTTTGAAATGCGCTACTGTTTCTCTGATTCCATTGTGGGTCTTATTGTGATATTTTTCCAATTCTTTTAAGAAATTATTTCGGTTGGTTACAGTAGTGTACGTATTCGTTTTGACTAATTTCAATTTTTCGTTAAAATTTTCTTTCAATATTCTATAACTGATAATTTCTAGATCTTCGCTCTCAAAATAAATTCCATACTGTTTATTTGGTTTTACATTTCCGTAGAAAAATTTAAGTAACTGCGCTTCTGCGTCATTTTTGTTTATTTTTATTAAATATTGAATTTTTAATTTATCTTTTGTTGTTTTGACTTGGTAATCATTCCCTTTTTTGATTATGATGCAGTAGTTAAATGCATGTATATTTTTATCAGACACAGGTAGTGAGAATACTGGGTTTTCTTCGGCTGTATGAATCGTTGCGTCATCCTCGTCCTCGAACATTTGAGCTAGCTGTCGGTTGTTGAGAGAGGTGATATCGGACGCTTGTGGGAGCATAGAAAGAGAGTCGTCTTCGTCTTCTTCTTGAGTGTTTATCTCGATTCTGCTTAAAGCGTCAGCAACTTTATTATCACATCCTTTCTTGTACTTAATCTCATAATTATATTCTTCCAATTTCAGTCTCCAACGAATTAATCTGGTGTTAGGTGTTTTCAACGACCAGAGCCAAGTGAGTGGCTTATGGTCTGTTTCGATAATAAATTTTCGTCCGTATATATAAGGTCGAAAATATCGACATGGTTCAACAATTCCTAACAGTTCTTTTTCTATAGTAGAATAGTTCTGTTCTGCAGAATTTAGAGTCCTCGAAAAGTTGGATATTGGATGTTGTTCTTGGGATAAAACTGCCCCAATAGCGGTATTTGATGCATCAGAAGTTACGTGGAATACTTTATCGAAATCTGGATATCTTAATACAGGTGCATTAGTAATGAGTTCTTTAAGTTTGTTGAAAGCTTCAATAAATTTTTCATTTTTATAATCTACCTTGCCTTTTTTCTTGAGTGTGTCGGAGAGAGGTTTGGATATTTTAGCGTAATTTTTTATGAATTTCCTATAAAAACCAGTAAGTCCTAAATATGTTCTTACTTCTGTTTGCGTTTTTGGTATGGGGTATTTTATTATAGCTTTAATTTTGTCTGGATTAGGCTTAATTCCTTCCGGGGTAATAATGTGCCCTAAGAACGGCACTTCTTTCCTCAAGAACTCGCTCTTATCTAATTGTATTTTTAATCCATGTTCTCTGAGTTCGACAAAAATAAGTTTTATGTGTTGAAGATGTTCTTGGAGCGATTTAGAAAAGATAACGATGTCGTCCATGTACACAAAACAAAATTTGTGCAAGTATTTCATTAGAATTTTGTCCATCATTCGTTGGAATGTGGCTGGTACGTTTTTCAAGCCAAATGGCATCCTGGTATACTCATAGTGGCCATTTTCGACGGTAAAAGCGGTCTTTTCTATGGAATTTTTCTCTACCGGTATTTGGTGGAAGCCTTGAGCTAGATCTAGTGTCGAAAAATACGCACATTTTCCAAGATTTTCCAAAATTTCGTCCATACGAGGAAGCGGATACTTGTCCTCTAGTTTTGTCATTCAATTTTCTGTAGTCATTTACCATCCGCCATTTCTTTTTTCCACTAGCGTCTTGCTTTTTTGGCACTATCCAGACGGGTGATGAATAAGGAGACTCGCTCGGCCGAATTATTCCATCTTTTAATAATTTTTTTACTTGATTTTGAATTTCTTCTTTCAATGCGTATGGATAACGAAAATTTTTCACGTAGATGGGATCATCGTCTTTTGTTTTAATAACGTGAGAAACTGCTGTTGTAGCAGTAAGTTTTTCTTCTTCGTTGTAAAAGCAGTCACTGTACTTGCGGCATAGTAATGTAATCTTATCCTTCACCTCGCTGTTCATATGGATGGTTCTTATCTGAGTAGCCGACTCTTGATGATGATTCATCTTCACGCTTTTGCTCTTGCTTGGGATATTTTTTAAGTAATTAATTTCGAATTTACTCGTACTGAATATTTCATTTTTACAATCGACGTTCGCCTCTAATTTTTGAAGATCTTTGTGGTCAATCAAGCAGTCATACGTTGAATGCCAGTGTGCGAGTAAAAATGTTATTGGCGTGTCGTCGCCTAACTCTTGTAAAACAGGAAAAGTTAATGCACTTGTTCCCTTAGTGACTTTATGTATAGATGAAATTTCAAAATTGTGTGAAAATATGTAATTTGGAAACAGTTTATTTGCTATACTCGGATTCATAATTGAAGATGTTGCTCCGGAATCTATTAAAATTTTTAACGGCGGGTTGAGCGTGATTATATGCGGCAACTCTGGTGAATTTCCTATATTATTAAGATTTACTACGTCTCTTCTGATACTATGGGGTCTATCTGAAAATTTTTCAGTATCATCAATTTCAGCCGTCTCATTAACAAGATTTTGAGGCTGTTCTTCTGGGTAATCGCTTTCTTGTGCGACACAATTTTGTTGATCTTCTTGGTGATGAAGTTCTTCTGCTACAAAATTTGGAGGTCCCGTACTTCTGAAGAAATTATTTGTTCTAGGCGCAGAGTTATTTGGCAAACTGTTCGGTCTATTAGTTTGATTACCACCCGGTCGATTGGTATTTCTTGTACTTATCGACATCGGCGTCGGTTGATAATTTTGACGTATTGCTTGATTATTATTGTTATTATTTTTCCTAAAGCTGTTGCCAAAATTGTTGTTTCCAAAATTGTTATTTCCGAGATTGTTATTTCCAAAATTGTTATTTCCGAGATTGCTGTTTCCGAAATTAGGTAATGCAGGTCTAAATGGGGTTTGCGCTATGGCGGGTCGCGGTTGATAAGAAATAGAAGCTTTCGAGGTACTCGGCGCGTTAAATAAATTTGCTTTCGGTTTACTTTTGCGTTGCCTCATATACGAAAGAAAATTAGCTTGCTGTTCATGATTATCGTGTCTCCTACATTTATTTAGACAATCTTCAATATCGTTTAATTCGAAGTGTGTTAAGAATGAATGATAGGGTTCCTTTATTCCGTTAATAAAAGTGTTTTTAGCAACGTTTTCATAAAATGAAATTTTCATATTAACTAACTCTCTGTTTTCATTATTTAACTGAATGTGTTCTTTTAATCTATTTAATCGTAATTTTATTTCGTCAGCGTAATTTTCAAACGATTGATTCACTTTTTGGTAACAAACACTGAGCTTATTAAACAATAGTTCTTCCGAACTCGCATCACTGTATCTGTTCACTAAAAATCTTTTACATTCAGTCCAGTTTGCTGGATTATTTACTACTATTAAATCTAACGCTTCGCCGCGTAATTTCGATTTTATAAGTGCATACAGAGATTCATTGACAAGTGGATCTGCTGTATATAAAATTTGGACAAATTTGTCACATTGTTGAATAAAATGCGATAACAATCTAGTACCGCCTTCGTACGTAGGAATAGCTTCGCGCCAAATAGATAAACGCAGCTTAAATTGTTCTAGAGTAATCTGAGGTGTTTGATTTTCGTTCGCCATGATTTATTTTATTAATTCACGAAACGCTTCAAGGTCAATCGTATGAAGGGTTTAAGGGATAAAAGGAAATTCCAAAGACTTACAGACGAAATATCTTTGATGATTTCTTGGTGAGTCAGTGCCAAGTAGGTGGGTCTCGAAGCTGACGTGTAGATACTGCGACAGTGGGGAAAAATCACCGGCTGCCTCCTTCGTGAAGATTCTCGTCCTTAAGTTGGAGAGGAATCCGAAATTGGCAGTCGCAGCGCCAGTTATGTTAGTGGCTAAATTGGGGTGTTTTCCGATTCTCGGTGAATGGAATAAATGAACACCACACACTCACTCACAGATTCAATCGAAAGTATTCTTTATTAAAACACGTCTACAAGGCTTGAGGACCCGACAGAGACTGACGAGAGTATGTAATATTAAGTGGCTGCAACCGACTTCTTTCTTCTTCTTATCTCCAGATAGCCAGGAGCTGAGTAGGCAGCACGTGCACATTATGGAAGGTCCGCTCGAAGGGTGTCACATCACTCGCGCGTGAAATACGTCCGAATGTATAGCCGACCCGCCGAGATACCAAGAATGGGGGCCTGAGGACTCCATCGGGCGTATCCCGACGGTACCGAAAGTCTCGGAGTCCCCGCCATTTCAACATGGCATACACATAATCCCATTTTGAGATCCGTACACAACCGAAATTGTTGGAGTCCACGCAATTCAATTTGGAAGTGACTACATTCAATTTTGGACGCGTACAGATACGGTATTTTTTGGATTTCTGTTAATTCCATACCTCCGACATCCCAGGCTTCCAAATTTTTTTCCGTGTATATATAACTTGTCTGCTAATACCAGTGTAAACACAGTTGCACAGCTGACAGCTCATATAAACAAAGATACATAACAATGTGATTTCAACAGTTTGTTTTGCAGAGTTTTTGCTTTCTGATAGAGAAAGACTTTTTTCTTACAATTAGTGCTTGATTATTTGTATTCACAAGTGAATTTAGGACCAAAAATTTAATGTATTGTGTATGTGAAGATATATGTCTGAAAAGTGTAAGTGTAATTATAATACAAATGTGCAGTGACAGTTTTGTTTAAATTTGGAAAGTAGTTTCATTCAAGATGGGAATGCTGTATGAAATTTAATACTGAAAAACATGTGCATTGGCAAGATTGAATTAAGTATTTTAAAGAAGAGACAGTAAAAATTTTTATCGCATAAAAATAAATACATCTTTTTTCTAAGAAAGATGAAAGTGACATATTAAGTCTAACTCACTATAGGATATATAAGTCAATTCAGAAGATTTGTGAATTGCAATAAGTGTCAAGATGTATCTATACACATAAAAGTGACAAGCCTGCTCACAAGAATACAGGCTTAAATTCAAGATATTTTTAATATTTAATATGTGTAATCAAGTGATAATTGAAAAAATGGGCTTATCGGCTTTCATGTACTTACGTACTTTTGTCTATGACATGATGGCTTCTCAAGTTTCGATTTGGATGGTTGGGATTTCATATTTCATAAGACCTAGCGCATATCTATATGGGAGCGTCCGCCAGAAACCAGCCAGCGGGCGCGCGGGACGTATTTTTCATGCAAAACGCGCTCTATTCAACTCGCTCGTAATCGTATTCTGAGTCTCTCAGAAAAAAACAAAAGATATATATCGATAGATTTTTTCCTGCTCTTTCCAATGGTGCTATTGTTTTTACTCCGAAACCTTTTCTTCTGGTCGAAAATTCAAGTTGAAAGTTCAGACATTTTTCTCGAAGTATATCATGTTTTTTTTTTCAAAATGCATATGACCATTCGAAAGTACAAGTCTTAAGCTACAAAACCCTAAATTTTCAAATTGGAGAAATGAAGGGCTCAAAAGTAACAAGATTAAAAAGACAGCGGTGAGTGGCCGCGCGTGCTCTTCGCGCTGCACTCGGACGCGCCGCATGTTCGGGCTTGGTATAATGAGCTCGTAATCGTATTTTGAGTCTCTCAGAAAAAAACAAAAGACATATATCGATAGATTTTTTCCTGCTCTTTCCAATGGTGCTATTCTTTTTACTCCCAAACACTTTCTTCTAGTCGGAAATTCGAGTGGAAAGTTCAGAACCATTTTTCTTAAAGTATAACATGTTGTTCTTCAAAGTGCATAGCACCATTCGAAAGTACAAGTTATAAGCTACAAAACCCTATATTTTCAAGTTGGAGAAACGTAGAGCTCAAAAGTAATAAGATTAAAAAGACAGCGGTGAGCGGCTGCGCAAACTTTTTGCGCTGAACCCGAGTGTGCTTTTATAAACGTAGTGCATATTTTTGTTGTTTCCTATTTAAAAGCATTACACAATGTTTTATCAGTGCATCATATATTACGATTTAAGTATATTAATTTTTTATTTAAACCTTAATTCTTTTATTTTTATTTGCGATTATTTTTATTGGTCTTTTCACGATACTCATGTTTTTCTTAATTCGAGTTTTAGAGGGTTTTTTAACTGGTGGATATAATTGAGAATCTTTGGATGTTGAAAATCGTTTTAGTTCTAACTTTTTAGTGTTAGCTAATAATCTAACACAGTGAAA
Source organism: Torymus aiolomorphi (assembly GCA_036365515.1). Taxonomy (NCBI): domain Eukaryota; kingdom Metazoa; phylum Arthropoda; class Insecta; order Hymenoptera; family Torymidae; genus Torymus; species Torymus aiolomorphi. Next base: position 94,400,669 of record CM070874.1, read on the forward strand.
CGATTGAGTTCCAGGCACTGTTTTCGCTGAATCTAGCCTTTGTCTTAATTTATCTGTAGCCTTAGCATATTCATCTTTTGATGAAAAAAAGCACAAAATATTTTCAAAGTATTTAGTCGCCCACTGGTAAAGATCTTGCGGCGTCAATATATAATTATCGGATACTTTCCGCAAACTTGCTCGCCTAGCATTACTTTTTATAGAAGCACCGATTCCATCGCATGCATTTTTTCCGTGAGCAGTCGAATGAAAGTGCCATTTAGCTTCAACGGAAAAATCTTCATAATGATGAAAAAGATTCTGAAAATTATGTTTATTTTTAAAATGTTGTGCAGCTCCATCAGTAAAGTAAATGATTTTTTTAACGAAATCAAAAGATTTTTTAAGGTAATCGATTATAATTTCTTGAATTAGGTAAACTGCCACAGTATCATGAATTAAGTTGTCTGAAAAAACCGCCATACTTTTGTGTTCAATTTTAGAATCTGAACCTTTGTAGTAAATAACTATTGTTGCTAAACTACATTGATTATTATTATTATAGTGGAATGATTGTGCCGCATCTTGTGCAATGAACGTATAGTTTTCCGAAAAATCTAGGGAAATTAAAAATTCTCCTTTGCTTAAGGATTCTCGTAAGATTTGAAAATAAGATGACTGCTGTTTGGAAATGAAAGAATGAGTTTTGAGTTTATGTAAAAGAGGAAAAAAGATATCAGTAAATAAAGAACTAGAAACAATTTCAGTTTGCAATGTTGATCTATCAGTATTTTTCCACATTTGAAATTTTATTTCATTAACCCCAGACCTTTCAAGAAATAGTTCAAGTTCCGTTTTTAGAGGTTCAATACCAGGACAATTTTGACACATATTTAAGTAACATTTCGCTGTTGGTGTTTTACAAACTATTTCAGCTATACAATCTTTGTAAGTATCCATTTTATCAAAAGAAACTCCTGAATTTCTTAAACCAGCTAAGAGGAGTTCGACGTTTTGATGATAAATGCACACACACACTGAATGCGTACCACTAGCACCAGTTAAAACACAATATTTAGGGCGACATTCGACAAATTTAGTGAATCCTATTTTTGATTCGGGATACTGTTGTTTATACTTTAAATATAACTCTCTAAGATTGTACAAAACAAGTCGTTTCTGAACATAGGTCTTTGTGCCATCATCATTTCGTATACACTTATTATCTTTATAACCTGGCATGATTCTACTATTATCGTCATTTTGATAGAAAAGTTTTACTTCGTTTACAGTATCACATGATATTTTTCGGTTTCCCCTTTTATCAACTAAAAGGGATTGACTATCTGACAAACATTTTGTTACAAGCCAACGGGATGAATTAGAAAAATTAGAAACTTTACGAGAACTCCAGTTTTTTGGGAGTAATGTTAAAAGCAACATTTTTTCATTTTTCGACAAATTATCATCGTTAAACAATTTTTGTAATGTTGGGTTTTATAGCTTATAACTTGTACTTTCGAATGGTGCTATGCATTTTGAAGAACAACATGTTATACTTTAAGAAAAATGGTTCTGAACTTTTCACTCGAATTTCCGACCAGAAGAAAGTGTTTGGGAGTAAAAAGAATAGTACCATTGGAAAGAGCAGGAAAAAATCTATCGATATATGTCTTATGTTTTTTTCTGAGAGACTCAAAATACGATTACGAGCTCATTATACCAAGCCCGAGCGTGCGGCGCGTCCGAGCGCAGCGCGAAGAGCACGCGCGGCCACTCACCACTGTCTTTTTAATCTTGTTACTTTTGAGCCCTTCATTTCTCCAATTTGAAAATTTAGGGTTTTGTAGCTTAAGACTTGTACTTTCGAATGGTCATATGCATTTTGAAAAAAAAACATGATATTCTTTGAGAAAAATGTCTCTAAACTTTCAACTTGAATTTTCGACCAGAAGAAAAAGTTTCGGAGTAAAACCAATAGCACCATTGGAAAGAGCAGGAAAAAATCTATCGATATGTGTCTTTTGTTTTTTTCTGAGAGACTCAGAATACGATTACGAGTGAGTTGAACAGAGCGTGTTTTGCATGAAAAATGCGTCCCGCGCGACCGCTGGCTGGTTTCTGGCGGACGCTCCCATATTTATCTTAGTATTATAAATAATAATCTAACTCACAAGGAGAGTCCACACCCTCCGGGAAACGAATTTTCGCGGGCATTGGAGAGCCAATTTCTGGTACCTAAAAAATGAAGCCCAGTGTTCATACTTTCATCTCATAGGCCCTTTTTCTTGGAGATATGGGCAATCTCTTCTCAAATATCCTCTATTTCTTTAAAAAATGATGTCCCTTCTATTGACTGTCACATTGCAAGTATTTAAGATACAAAAACGAGCACAGAAGATTCTAAAAGTAGACACTAAAAGCTAAAATTTTACTGGAACTGGAACCGTTTTTCCAAGTAAGAGAAACTGTTTCTCCAACAATTTAAGGCAAAAGTCGACTCCTTAATTGCGTTCATACAGGAAAAAAGAACATCCACACGGAGCTGAAAAATATGGCGAAAACTACCAGCAGGGCGCTCAAAGACTTTGCTAAGGTTCGACATATTAGAAATCATATGCAGGAGAAATATGCAAGCACTGATAAATCGTGCTAAAAATCACCTCTCTTTCGGAAAGAGAAGGCGTCGATAGTACAGACCGAACGTAACCGCCTCTCGCCGCCATCAGCGCCAAAAGAAAAGAAGGCAAAGATCCGGGATCCCCACAGATGCCAGCAAAAAACTGGAAGCTCAGATAGGATATTCTGACTGGGCAACCGTCGCGAGAAAAGGAACACGTAGAAAATCTAAGAAGCTCAAGACTGATGGCAAGGAGAAAATAGTGCAGACACATATGACGGTTAGGCTGAGACTTGCTCGATCTGATGCCTTCAAAATAAGAAAGTGCGGTGAAACCACCTACGCCGACATTCTAGGAACTCTCAAAGGGGCACCTGAGTTGAAGGCCTTGCAAGAAAGGATCACGCGCATCAGGCGCACCAAGGCAGGAAAGTGGAACTAGGCAAGCCAAACCTCGTGCCGCATGAACTACAGACACTGGTCTCGTCCACCCTTGCAGGGTCAGTGATAGTACACGCGTTGTCCCACAAGGAAACAATCGAAATCAAAGATTTGGATGAAACAACAACAGCGGAAGAAGTAGCACAGGCGATCATGTCAGTTATCGGCCCCCGAAAAATGACCACTGGATGTTAGACTCCGGGCGTCTTACAGTGGCACTCAAGCAGCCAGCGTCCTGCTACCGGTAGCAATGACGAAAAAGCTGCTAGAAGCTAGCAAGCTCAGAATAGGATGGGTCAATTGCTGGGTCCGGCTACGTGAAACAGTAATGCGTTGCTTCAAATGCCACGAAATCGGACACCTGGCACGGAACTGTAAGAGTGCAATTGACCGATCGTCCCTGTGCTTCAGGTGTAAAACGGAGGGTCACAAGGCAGTAAACTGCCCGACCATCAACGAGCAGGTAACGATGGAGGTCGAAACAACAAACAACGATGGCTAAAGTGCTTCAAATCAACATGAACCACTGTACAGTAGCCCAGGACCTGCTGCCCCAACTGATCCGAGAAGAGAAGGCGGACATAGTCATCATCAGTGAGAAGTACAGGGATCTTAGTGAACCAAGCTGGGTAAGGGAACTTACCAGCACGGCGGCCATCTGGGTATTCGAAGACCTTCACATATCCAAAAAAAATGGACGTTCTCCTGCCCAGATTGATGCGGGTTGAAGTAACTGGTATAAGACTATACAGCTACTACCTACCACTCAACGATTCAATAGAAGAATTCGAAAGATCCCTGGATGCTATCGTCGCCAGCGCTAGAACCTCCCCACTGACGGTTGTAATCGGGGAGGACTTTAATGCTTGGGCAACCGAATGGGGAAGCAAGAAAACGAACCACCGCGGATGCGCACTACTTGAGACCTTCGCGATACTAGAACTAGAGATTGCCAACATAGGAACGATGCCGACCTACGCTAAAGGAGAAAAGTCGTCCGTAGGAGATCTGACCTTTGTCGATCCCAGATTGAGTCGGCAAGGCTCATACTGCCAAGTCAGTGATCGATACACTGGCAGCGATCCCCAAGCTCTCACGTACCTGCTCCACCCGACAAGCAGAACAGCGAATATGACCCGGATGCCGAAGAGAGAGAAATAGGCACCAGCTACTTTCGACAGGGAAACTACTCTGCTTTCTGGAAGGAGCATCTGTCGAAGAAACAGCTGAGGTTAGGGCTCAAAGCCTCTCGCGGACCATCACAGCGGCATGGGATGCTTCAATATCCACAAAGACGAATCATCGCGGATGTCTTCTAGTCTACTGGTGGAACAAAGACGTTACGGTAATTACGGCAAAGAGTGCCTTCGTGCTATAGACTGCACCAAAGATCAATTCGTGAACCGCTGTATGAAGATTTAATGGCTAGCTATGAGCAAAAGAGAAAAGAGCTCAAGATTGCCATCAACATGAAGTAGACAGTGACCCGTGGGGACGACCGTACGAAGCGGCCATGAATAAAACCAAACCCAGAGGCACCAGTGCTTCCTCTTATCCAACCTTCCTTGATAAACTAGCCCAAAATTTGTTCTCACAATACCGGAAACGGTAACCTGGCACTGATCTAACGGAAAACATTCGTACAACCAAGCCAACAGCAGTTACCGAATCAGAAGTGAAGATAACGGCCAAAAAGACTGCCATAAGAAAGGCTCCAGGACTGGATGGCAGCTATACAGCAGGTCGGAGGCTTGTCTGATAACCAATTCGGCTTTAGGAAGGGTCGATCAACGATCGATGCCATCGATAGGGTGGTGTCAGTAGCCAAGAACGCATTTAACAGAACCAGGTGGGATGAAATCATGCTGGCATTGGAAGACCTAAGAGCGTGTAAGCGTTCCACTGTATCTTCGAAGAGTTATCTCGAGCTAACCGAGTGCACCATTCTCTATAACACCAACGAAGGTACGCATTCTTATAAGATCACAGGAGGTGCGCCGCAGGGCTGGGTACTAGGATTCCCAATCTGGAACATCCTGTTGGACGGATTGCTTAGGCAACCACTCGCAGATGGGGTGTCCATGGTAGATTACGCAGACGACATTGTTCTCATCGTCGTAGCAAAAAGCATCGAAGATGTGCAATACCTCGGAGATATTGCAATCGAGGTAGTAGGAGATTGGTTGAGCGACCATGGACTCAGTCTTGCTGCCGAAAAGACCGAGGCGGTGCTCATTACCCGAACAAAAAAGAGAGTCTACGCTACTTTCATGGTCAAAGAACAGAAGATCAGGATGAGGGCCTTGAAGTACCTAGGAATCACAATAGATGCGCGGATGTGATTCAAAGATCACCTTAGGAACGCAGGACTAAAGACATCAAACGTGGCTCGAGCGCTCGCAGGCATCATGCCAAACATAGGAGGGCCGAAGCAGCCGCGGCGCACAGTGGGCTGAAATGGACCTCTTGTTTCAAAATAAAATATCTCAGCCGGGAATCGACCGATTTGGACGATTTTTTTTTTAAATACAGGTAATAAGAAGTACTTTAAAGGAAAACTATAGACAAATTGAATCAAAAATTTTTTAGGTAATTTTTTAGATCAAAAGTGATTTTTTGTTTTTTTCAATAACCAATCCCGCGTAAAAATAATTCATATATACTTATATATTATATATACTTATATATTATATATATATATATTCATATATATAACATAGTACACCGCTACCTTCCAGGACACCTACAGGTTTTCTGCAATAGAAGTAGGTATAAAACGTTAAACAGTATATAAGTGACTAAAGAAATAATATCCCTCAGGGTGTTGACTAACACCACGACGCCTGCGGCGCCCCCTTTCAGTTCCGCAGTATTTTACGTTGATTTCGGAAAAATTTTACGGAAAAAAACGTGAAAGAAACCCTAAATGTCCTGAATAATACAAAAATGTCCTGAAAGGTAGCGGTAAACATATTCCTAATTCAGTACAGTCCTGAAAACATGCAAATGTCCTGAAACATAGCGGTAAACCAATGAAAAGTCCTGAAACATAGCGGTGAACAGAAATATACTTTTATATATATATATACACACACACACACACACACACATTTCTCGAAAGGGGTTTATAAAGCCCGTTTTTTTATATATAGGGGTTTATCGAGCCCGATTTTGATTATGCAGCCCGGGCTTCATAATATTTCTAAATATAGGGGTTTATGCGGCCCGACCTA